>JARFOD010161615.1:0-11957 GCA_031763545.1 Mopalia muscosa | reverse complement strand
GCGACTTTTCATACAAGTTATTTGAGCTGTGACGTATGCAGGGGAAACTCCATTCGGAACAATCTGTGCCGGATAATAACGAATCCGTGGTGGATAATGATGACTCTATACCGGAGATACACGAAGAAGTGTTGGATAATTAGAAATAACAAAATGGCGGTCAGGTTTCTTTAGATACCAGTCACTTGGGGAATTCCCCTGGTGACGTCACTCGAAAAATCACAGCTAACTCTTGACTGAAACTGTTGACAGAAATACCCTATGGCAGTTGTTGGAACGGCCGGGCGAGGATTGATCATCTACCAGCTAGAGAATCAACCACAAGAGTTCAAACGTATTGACTCCCCACTCAAATATCAGGTAATCACAAACAACCAGTTGTCATGGAGTTCTAACGGACACCCCAAATCCTAACTCTTCCTATTTGTTATACCTACCCCCGTTACAAAATATGTGCTGTCTGTCCGTCCATCTGTGCATTCATCACACTTAGTTTTTTGTAGCCTTTCTTGTAAACTATTGAATATTTTTAAACCAAGCTTGGTACATACTTCAGTCAGCTGGTGAAGTGGCACCCTTTAAGTATTTTTATGTTTCTACAGCCTGTAACTAATTTGCCTATTTTAATTGCCCAGTCGCCCTCTGGCTAAGGGCATTTTGTTTAAGAGTAGCAATACTGTCTTTACTCAGCACTGCAGGAAAATTAACTTCCCAACATTATGGAAATGCTTCACATCTTGGTTGTGCTAGTGTCAATTATTGTTCGAATGTTTGTTTTTTAGATTGCGGTATAATGTCTTACTAATTATTGTTAGTTACATCTCTGTCATATTCACACCAATCAATCAATTGCCTAATACAGAGGTTAAAGATATGGCATACTTTGCTTCTCAAAGCATATTTGGAGAACTGTTTAATTTTTTTTTCTTGCTTTTTTTTCTAGTATATGAGTCATTTATTATTTTGCAAGGCGTAAAACACTAATCAATCAATCAATTATTTAAAGGAAATATCCCTGAGCACAACATTACTCAACAAACAAACAAACAAACTTAGTAACAAATAAAGCTGATTGGTTGAGGTGTCTTGACAGAGCCGGGTTGAGACAAAGAGAGAACCTAGGCTAGTCCAACTGCATATGTTCATCAATGATTTATTTTTTTCTCCTCCCAGCATCGGTGTGTGAATATATTCATGGATAAAAAGTCAAACACTCCCACAGGATTTGCCCTAGGAAGCATAGAAGGACGAGTTGCCATACATTATGTCAATCCGACAAATCCCAAGGACAATTTCACATTTAAATGTCACAGATCTAACGGTTCAGCCGGAGGTATACAAGATATATATGCTGTAAGTTAATAGAAGATTGTAATGAATTTTGTCAACCTACTGTTTTTCGAGGAGTGACATGATGTGACTTGAGCTATGGCGGGGTTGTGTTTGTAAGGTTTCTTCTTGGTTTTCCAGACCATCAGGTATATGACTTGTCTTAACATCCTCGGCCATTTCTGTACTGTAAATAATCTCTCACATAATGCTGTTCATTTCAAGGGAGTTAACTTGTAAAGATTTACTTTAGCATATGACTGAGTTATCCACATGTTTATTGTTTATGGTTGAAGGCTATTCTTGTGTTGATATGATGACGTCATTGAATCTACCTTATTTTTAAAATAATTACAGTGGACGAAATTGAAAGCATTTGCAACAATTAATACATAAAAAGGGAACAATGTTTTCTTTGAAAGTGATTTTACCTTAGAAACAGGCTTGTTTGATGTGGGTTTTTGAATACAAATCCGCAGAGTACTTTGGTTGATTTTGACACATGCGCGACAAAACATCCAGCAGTTAACATTACAGGTTTTCTTGTAGTATTATTGCTTCCATTCGCCTCTGAGATAACTGTACCGGTATGGAAAGTGTCGAAGGATGTTCCAACATGGGTATATGAGTGAGTCACAAGACATGGCTCACACAATTGTTTTTCCAAGGTTTCCTGCCGGTTTACCACCTTAATAAGGCAAGGAACAGTGTATAGTGGACAATCCGTCATCATATAAGTGAAATCCCCTTGAGTAGGACGTTAATCAATCAAACAAACACAAAATCTTGGTTTTCCTCCATATTTCAGTAAGGTAAAATAAGCGAACAATCTGCGTCATAGAAGTTACAATTGAGAACTCTGGAAAATTGTAAAACATGAGGGTGACTTTCTTTAAAAAATGTCAATTCTGACTGCTGTAACCATGTACAACAACTGTTCTGATTCTGAACATGCACCTGATTGGCTTATTTGTTATTCAGGTAAATGACATATCATTCCATCCTGTTCATGGTACCTTATCAACGGTAGGATCTGACGGTCGCTACAGCTTCTGGGATAAAGACGCTCGCACCAAGCTGAAAACCTCTGACCAGTTTGACCAGCCAATCTCTACCTGTTGTTTCAACTCACAAGGCACTATATTTGGATTTGCCTCCAGTTATGATTGGTCAAAAGTAAGTACCAGTACTGCACTACTTTTGCATTGAACTCGCTATGCTCTGGACTGACCGCAGTAGACTCTCCAAGATATTGACAAATACTTTTAAATAAAAAGACCGATTTTTGTCACATTTGGCGTCTTCTCTGTCTCACGTTGTTTACTTCCGGTTAAGAGACAAGGGAGATAATTCAGTTCAAATGTCAAAACTGAAATAGGTAGAGTTATCTCTCTGTGTCTTGTGGGTTATCTCTTTCAACCATTCACTGGATCAATATTTATGGTATTCAAACTTCACTGTGTAATATTGGCTAAGGGAAGTTTGTTTATAGAATAGCAATGCTGTCTTTACTTAGCCTGGAGGAAAATTAATTTTCCAACTTATTGGAAACGCTTTACAACTTAATTGTGCTAATATCAATTATTGTTGGAATACTCTGCCGACATATAAGTGAAATACCCTTAAGCACAGTGTAAAACACTATTGAATCGATCATAGTTCATTACGGTAGAAATCTATCCTTGGGGCATAGTTGCCAGTGAGGTATCATTACTTAATCTTGGTTGTGGGTAGCTGGGGAGAGCTTCCCATGCTTCTACAGCCAGGTGTTCTGTCAACTATAGACAGATTGGAAGCTAATTTACTGTGAGGTAATTTTGTACAACTAGTCGTATTGCTTATTCCACTCTGATGAACATAGTCAGGTTCAAAAGCTAAGTAACATGTATAAAATAACAGTCGCTGTTTCGTTTATTTTGAAGTATAAAGTTTAGATTACAGGTTGAAGTCAGCCAGTCGATCACAGATACATGACTTAGGGAGTCACACAAGGTGACTCTATCAATTGCTAGCCTGGTTTATTATTGGTTTCCCCCATATAAGCACATGTATTAAAGAAAGCAAGAAAGGGACATTCCGTCATGTAACGGAAATACCCTTGAGTACGACTTTGAAACCCAATCAACAAAAACTCTGATAATGTATTATATCGTTGTTACATATTACGGTGGCTGGAGCCATTGCTTAGAGGTAGCATGTGTGCTAACTAATCCTGCTATGATGTACCATTCACCGAAACAAGTACGCCTGCAGGGCTTCATAGCATCAACATTTTTTATGACCCGGAAGTAAAATGTGTCAAGGCATTTGGACGGTGAGAATGCACCTTGACATGGCCAATTTTTTTCATTCCTTTCTAAATAATTTCAATAAGCACAAAACACTCACATTTGTCGATACGATTACTGTTAAAAAATGTGAAGATGTCACTAGTGTTAAGTTAAGTTGCATATAAATATAGACCAACAAATTCAGCTTAAGAATATGTTTGAGGGCCATTTGGATGTTGTACTATGTTTCCTTATTAGGCCTAAGTATCTTGAGAAATGTCAAGACACAATACATATCTTGATATTCAATCATGATATGATCGTATCTTGATAATACACTAATTGTCAGCTCATTTACTCCTTGAGGATACTTTTCAGCTTCCATCTCTTTTAAAGACAGGACGCCCTATCTTACTGCCTTATAGGAACTGTTGCTGATAAATGATAAATGATAGGTATCCTAATTAATTGATTGATTGATTGGTGTTTTACGCTATAGGGTAATTTAACTTATATGATGGCAGCATATTCCTACCATAATTAACACTTACACAACCAAGATGTGAATGGTTTCCATACTGTTGGAAATTTAATTTTTCTCCAATGCTAAGTAAATACAGCAAACTGCCCTGCGTCAGACTAACAGTTTTGCATAGTGGAAGAAGAATAGAAAAATAAAACACGAACCTAAATCGAGAATTTTTTTTTTGCTTATTCACAATTATAACATCCTCGCATTAATAAAGCTAAATATACAATAGTTTGGCAATTTATAGATATCAGTCAATTTGATAGTTTTTATTACTTGAAAGTTGTTGTCCAAACTTTTTTCATTTTGCGGAGAAGACTGAAGAGATTTGTACCACGTGATTTTCATTTGCATGTTCTCTCGTGTAAAATATCCTATGCCTAAAATTTTATTTCATTAAGAAACAATACTGTGCATTGGCAGTTGGAAACATAATAGCCTCATCCATTTTGGTTGTTATATAGTGCTAATCTGTATTTATTAAATTCACCATAAATAGTCCGGGTATTGTCAACCAAAAATTCTAACCACTGCAGATGATTTTTTGGACAAGTTTCTTATCTCCAGACAGGCGATTTTTTTTTTGTCACTTTACATGATTGGATAGAATAGATATCTTTCGTCCAATCAGCGCTACGGAAAGTCACCCACTGCTGCATGATCTGTCGACACCCAGCTTGTGTGTAAAAGCAATGACATAATGTAGCTGCCTTGGTCTATCTTTGAGCACACGACAAGTATATTACGTGTGGTATTCATGGACACATTTTTTGGAGAATAAATTAAAACCCAGTTTGTGTGAGTGTTCACGGTCCGTCTTCTATAAAAGGATGGCTTCGTTGATATTCAGTTTCCTTTTTAACATTCAGTTTTTTGCTCTGAAAACGCCCTATATTGAGTTTTTGGCAGTCTTTATTCAGTTTTTTATTATTTTTATCCCTGAAATTCGGCATTAAAAACCGACGTCTATGAAGCCCTGGCCTGTCGATTATCAGGTATACGAGTCAGTCCCTCTTTGTGGGTGAAATGTGGGTGGTTTTTCAAGATTTCCTCCTGGTTTTCAACCGTAATAAGGCAAGGTGCAATATAGCACAATGTATAGGGCTAATTCCTCTGTCTTAGCCCTACGTCTCGCCTATCTAAACCCATGGTGAAAGCTGGTAATCAATAGGACGCAATGGCCTGCCTCAAAAAAACTATTTCTGATTTTTCTGTGATTTAATCTAGATACACTGAAACCATTAATTACTTGCAATATTTGTTTTTTGAGGGTTTACAATCTTATTATTGCAAAGGGAGATAACTAATACGCGTCAACTCAGGCGAGAAACTCAAATAAAACTGTATTTAAACCCCAGAAGAGAAAGAAGGAGCTTGATTATTTTGATTTTTCTATCAAAAAAAAAATCAGAGAAAAATCGGATATATGTTTTGAGAGGCCAGCCATAGCAGCGGATCAATTTCCAACCTTCATCATGGGTTGAGATAGGCGGGACCTAGGGCTAAGACTGAGGAATTAGCCCTATTCATTGTGCTAGGTGCAATATGAAGTGGACAATCCTTCGTCATATAAGTGATATATTCTTTGAGTATGACATTAAACCCCCATCAAACAAACAAACCCATTAGGGTGATTGGTTGTCATTTAACTACAAACTGTTAATATGTATTATTTTCATTTTTATTTACAGGGTCATGAAGCTTACGACCCACAAAAGATGAAGCCTCATATCTACGTTAAGTCCTGTTTTGACGAACTGAAACCAAGTGCCAAGAAAAGTTAACTCTGTATTAAGATATACCAAAAGTTGTCTCCCTTGAGTTGTAAACTCATGTCCTATAAACTGATCACTGAATTTTGACTACAATGATTTCAAAAGATATATTAAAAAAAATTGTGTTCAATTCAACCCTTGTAGATATTTGCAATGTTTATAAATTGTAGACTCCAATTACCACGGGTCTGCTTCTGTGGCTCAGTTGTTAAAGTGCCATACTACAGATTAAACCCTGATCAAACAAACAAACCAACCCTGGGGGTGGTTTCCTCGCAGCTTTCCATCTCCCTTAAGTTAGGCAGAGTATCAAGTGGGCCATATGTTGTTGTGTATTGAAATACCCTTAAGTATGACCTTAATCCTCAAACAAATAAATATTTCATGTAATAAAAACATCACCAGAGATATATCATCAGTTTTTGCTTTTTTTTAATGTGTTTAAGTTACTTCTTGTAAGCTTGTTCTGGCCACATTTCTGACATCCGGGCTGCCTGGTTAAAGGTAGGAAGTCTGGAGCATGCCACATTCGTGAAGCACTGGAAGAACAGCAGATGGTTGTTGGAAGCGCTATTAAACGTAATGTGATGACAGTACGTTAGGATGAAGGGCTACCTCTTATTCCCTTTCAGCAGTATATGTTTGATTGGTGTTTATCATCGTTCTCAAGGGTATTTCACTTATATGACGACTGACACAAATACAGAACATCACAAACAAATCTGCTTCCCATTACCCTTTAGCTCTGTGAACACTAGGGCAACAGAAAGCAACCTCTTTCCTCCCCTCTTACGATCAACGAGGAAGCCGAGGGAGTATTCTACAGGGCCATGGCCAACCCGCTCCCTCACCGGGCGGATAAGTTATAAGACTGAGCAACACATATACCTGATGGCTTATGGTCAACAGGCTCCAACCCATGGGCATTACATCAGAGCAGGATAAGTTAGCAGACACACTAACCCAGGATCCCTGGGTTAACAGGAACTTTATAGACACCATAAACAAACCAGATTACTACTTCAATAAAACAAATGAGGACCTCAGGCCTGACACTAACTAGATAAGTAACAGGAATATTCCTACAATCACCTGTTGGAGAAAACTCCATAAAAACATTGAACAGTTAATTACAAAGAGAGCCTTACCTAAGATTTAGTTCCAGTAGCTGGAAACTAATGATTGCATTTTTTGGTGTTCAGATGTGACCACAGTTTTCAGCTTAAATGAGTCGGTGACCAGCATGGACTTGAATATCAGACTGGGTGGGGCATCTGACATGGGCTTCCTGTAACTCCTGTTGTATACTGCCCAATGTCCCCATTGACTGCAGCCCTGCAATGAGGCACAAGACCAGATGCTCTATTAGTTGAATTATGTACAAGAATCAAAATATTAAACCAGAAAATATCCAAAGGATTTACAAATAGTAAAAAAAATGACTTGAAATTATATACAAAATATTTAATGTTGTGGAAAAAGCGAAAAATAACATTAACATTTTAAGACACAGATGGCTTAGCTGGATAACAAGACTGTACAGAGTATCCACAAACAAACCAGGTTGCTGCTCCACATACATGCAAGCTGGATGCATAAGGTAAACAAAATTGTGTTTTCTGTTTTGTTTGCTTGGGGTTAAACATCCTAGTTAGAAAGTCTAACCTATTTGATGACAGATTGTCCCTCCTTACTTAAACATGCTGGAAACCTGTAAGGAAATCTCGTAAAAACCATCACCATGATTGCCAGAACCAAATCATCCCACGAGAGACACAAATACCTTATGGTTTATTCATTCGGATTTCCAAGGGGAGAATTTTCCACTTCCTTTTGCATTCTGAACATTTTATTTAATCAAGTCTATGTGCCTTACCTTAGATATGGTTCTGGTAGCTGGGAAAAAATGAAGGCATTTTTTGATGCTCAGATGGGTCCACAGTATTCAGCCTGACAGAGTTGGTGACCAGCATGGACTTCAATATCAGGCTGGGTGGGGCATCTGGCATATGGGTGTCCTGTTGTATACTACCCACTGTCCCCAATGACTGCAGTCATGCAATGAGGGGAAATACCGGATGTACTGTTAGTTACATTAAGTACATGAATCAACATATTAAACCAGAAAACATCCAATGGTTTACAAATAGTGAAAAGGCTGACTTGAATTTACATAAAGAATTATAAATATTGTAAAAAAAAGAGAAAAAATAACATTAACATATTATGACACAGAAGGCTTAGCTGGATAACAAGAACTTTACAGAAAATCCATAAACAAACCATGTAGCTGTCTCAGGTAGCTGGGTGAGTAGCATGAACTTTAGAACCCATAAACTAACCAGATTACTGCCTGGACCGTAGCTGGATAAGTAACAGATGAGCAGGAACTCTACAGAGAACCCATAAACACACCAGGTCTGGTTCCTCTGCTCAGCTGGATTAAAAATGGGTCAACCGTATTTTCTCAGAGACTCCTAACTACTTTTGTTTACCTCTGGAGACCCAATTAACAAACCAGGTTACAGATTCAATAAACAGACCATGTCCTCAGGCCTGACACTAGCTAAATAACAGGAACATTCCTACATGTTGGAGAAAATGAACTCTTTAAAAACATCAAATAGTTATTCATTCCAAAAACTGCCTTACCTAAGATATGGTTCTGGTAGCTCGGAACTAATGAAGGCACATTTTGATGTTTAGATGTGGCCACAGTTTACAGCCTGATAGAAATGGTGACAAGCATAGAATTCAATCTCAGGCTGGGTGGGGCTTCTGACATATGGGTGTCCTGTTGTATACTGCCCACTGTCCCCAATGACATCAGCCCTGCAATATGATAAGACCAAATGTACTATGAGTTATTGCAATAAAAATATTAAATGTTATAAAAAAAAGTGAACAACAACATTAATACATGATGGCACAGAAGGCTTAGCTGGATAAGAAAAACTTTAGAGAACCCATAAACAAACCAGGTTACAGTCTCAATTAAGCTGGATTAGTAACAGGTCAAAAGGAACTTACAGAGCACCTATAAACAAACAAGGTTACAGTTTCAGTTTAGCTGGATAAGTAACAGACCAAAGGGAACTTTACAGAGAAACCATAAACAAATGAGGTTACAGTTTCAGATTTTCTGGATAAGTAACAGATCAACAGGAAAAGACACCAAGGCTTTTCAACTTCCCTTTCCACTCTAAACAGTTTATTTACAGAAAAGTTTGTGTGTATTACCTAAGATATGGTTCCAGTAGCTGGAAAATAATGGAGGCATTTTTTGATGTGATAAGGGCACAGTATTCAGCCTGACAGAGTTGTTGACCAGTGATGAATTCAATATCAGGCTCACCGCTGGGTAAGGCATTTGACATATGGGTGTCCTGTTGTAAACTGCCCCCAATTCTTACAGCAGTCCTGCAATAAGGTAAAATAGCAGACGTACTATTAGTCACTTTGAGTACATGAATCAACATAGTAACCAGAAAACATCCAATGTATTTTAAAAAAGTGAAGAAAAAAAACTGACTTGAAATTACAATAAAAAGATCAAATGAAAAGCAAAAAATTACAATGGATAAGTACCGTAACAGATCAACAGGAGTTTTAAATAGACATCAGAAACTAACCAAGTGACACCCCCAGTTTAGCTGGATAAGTAACAGGTCAATACTGGTACAAATTTTACATAGACACCATAAACAAATTGTAGAATTATAGTCCACCGGAATACAACAGACATGATAAACAAACCAGGTTACTGTCTCAGCTCATCCTTCCTATAAGCTGACCCAGCGTTGATTATAAACAAATCAGTTTACAGTTCCAGCTTACCTGGATAAATAACCTGGCTACTGTCTCAGATTCTCCCCATAAGCAGACCTAGAAGAAATTTATGTGTAAAAAAGTTATAGTTTGGGAGTATTTTGTCACCATTTTGATATTTTTGTGTTACAGCATTGCACACAAATACTGTGTATATTTTGATGGCCTATTGGTGTAGACTGACATAAATTAAGGGTACAAACTCCTGAGTAGGCAGGCCTGTATAAACAGAGACACCATAAAAAAACAAGGTACAGTGTCAGTCTAACATTAGATTGATAAATAAACCAAAAATCTGTTTGCCTTACCTTAGATGATGTTTGGGTAGCTGGGAATAACTAAGGCACTTTTTAATATTCAGATGGGGCTACAGACTTTAGCCTGACAGAGTTGGTGACCAGCATGGAATTCAATATCAGGACAGATGGAGCATCTGACACATGGGCGGCCTGTTTTGCTCTACACGCTGGCAGCAGTCCTGCAATGTGGTAAAAAGCCAGAAAATATAAAGTACATAAATCAAAATGTTAAAACAGAAAACAAGCTATGTATTTACAAAACTAAAATGTCTCATTTTAAATTACAATAAATATAGTATAGATACAGGGAAAAAAGGAGAAAAGTAACTCATGAACTAATGTGTATAACTGTATAACTGTGATTATTGCATTTTATTTGTGGAAACAAAACAGATAATTAAAATTAAGTAAATCACTTAGATTGAAAATTTGAGCTACATTTCAAAGAAAAATCCAGAATAAGACATGTAAAGCTCTTACCTTTTCTGTGGGTGACTCATTTTAACATGGTGAATCCCATTGATTCGAACCCAGCCTGTGAAAGGTTCAGCTGCCTAACCTGGCGTCTTATCAGGAAGAGTACATCCTCCAGACATTGGACACCAAGTAGGACTGCGGAGCCTTTCACATCTAGCAGCCCTAAAGGGTTACGGCCATGGCTATCAAACATTTGATAGCCGCCGATAGCTTGGTCCTTTAGAACTGCCATGCTGTAGTCACCCACAGTGAAGACTGCTCCATCCATCCCAGTCAGGGACCGCTGGAGGCCTATATCAAGAGGAACCCGGCCAGAATCCTCAAAAATCTGGTCAGGCCCTGTGGCAGATACATCCCCCCAGGCTTGGGTTGATAAATCGCTGACCATGGTGAAAAATTGGCCAGCGAGCTCAACCAGCACAGGTCCATCTTCCAACTCACTGAGCCCAATACGTGGGTTATCGAGACCTGTGCGTCCCAGACTAGCCATTATCAAGGAGTGGTTGGAATTTCCTTGGCGAAGAATGAAATCTAAGAGCCCAGCACTCCATGTGGCTATCGGTTGAACCACTGAGATTGCGACAGCCGTCAATGCCATAACGGTGCATTGGCTCCCGAGGAATGGAGAGCGTAAACAGTGCGCCGACCCCTGGTGGAAAGACGCCCTGATCACTGTCTTCACTGGCCATAAAAAGGACTGCCGGCCTTCCAAGTTGATATTCGAAGCTGAAACTGAAATAAATAAACAACAGAATTTAATAAAACTATTTCCTCAAAATACGTCTGGAAGTTTTTGTCTGTTCACTGACATACAGACTACAAATAAGGTACAACAAAGTGGAAATAATACAATATGCAATGGTAATTCTTAGTTTTATATAAAATTATATGAACAAGATGTAACTAAGTCAGTGGAAGATACAGGTTTCTTTAAAGGGATGCTGGACTATCAGGGTTGGGTGAGGGTTCAAGGGATGCCTAGGTTCTTGAAGCTCCGAAAATTAGGAAACCTGTAGAGGGCTCACTAAAAGCAATCTAATCTGATTTTGACAATGGAGTTTTTCCCGTCATTTTGATCAATCGATTATTATCGATCTTGTTTGGTGCAATTTTAAAAGGGAAAAAGAAGACAATGGCCCAATCTACACAAGTATTTCCTAGTCTTAAAAGTCATATCAGTCACTCTGGTGGAACTCGACTTTCACAGCTCAACAGGCGAGGGTCCCGGGGCCCTCCAAAAAGCATGTAGCGGAAATCTCGGCTTACTTAGGCAATGAATTTTTTCCTATTATTTGATTGATTGATTCTAATTGGTAGTTTTAAAAAAGAAAAAGAACAAGAGATCCATGAATGGATAACAAAAGCATGGATAGATGGATCAAAACCAAAATGAGACCAGCACAGCTACACCTTATGAGGATGCTAAATCCAAAATATGAACTTGATTGGA
>JARFOD010161604.1:0-11957 GCA_031763545.1 Mopalia muscosa | reverse complement strand
TACATCAACACTGAATAATCTACTGAGACGTTAACATCATGTCCATTTGATTAACTTGGCGACACAAAAGGGAGGATTTAACATATTAATAAACTTTTCTTTTTTGTTTTCAATGCAGTGATCCCGGCTTACTCGTCAGTCATGGTGTCGGAAATCGATTAATGTTAATATTTCGTATACTGATAACTTGAAACTTGTTATTTCTTTTAAAGTCCTAAATAAATGAAATTGAGAATCAATTTATACAGATTATTGTTGAAGAATTTTGTTCTTATACACATAGTTGGTTGTATGGCACTTCGTTCATATGTAGACTTAAGAAATGTACACCGTAGTTCAGTCAGTTGTAAATTGGACAGTTAATGTGCCGACCTTGATTATAAAAGGATAATTGTCTTATAACTGGAAAGATCGCGTGGGGATTTTTGTGAATGTTGAACACAAAGCAATGCAACATGCAAGTGTTAACCAAGGTATTTAGTGCTGATTTCCTTATTGCTTGTATTCGGGATTAATAAAAAAATTGAGCCGAAAATGTCATTCCTTTTTAGCTCTAAAGTTAGTTGTTTTCTGCAATAAATTGCATTCCTCGCTGTCAGTTTCTGTTTTTCAAATGATAAAATATCACCTCTGATGACAAATTAAGTCATAGCTTATATATATATCATAGTCATATAATTGAGGTTGATGGGATTCTGTTCTTTTTGGTCAACCTGAATAATGAACAATTGACTCCTTTTTATCAAAACAGGTGTATGTTTTGTAATTAAATACCACTTTTACCACTTTATGTCTCATTTGCACTACTTTTAGTAGATAGACCACAAGACCGAGCGGCGCTCAGTTTCCCGCCATGATAAGCAAATACACATAACCGACCCTTGTGTTTATTCATTTATAAATATATTCTTTTATATATACGTTTTTCTACCTGTTCTACAGACGTTAAAAAAAAAATTATTATATCTCATCTCGTACAAAATGCACCATATTTTGTATTAATATAGTTTGTGAATCTTCACGGTATTTCACTCATATTACGGGATGCCAATATGGTCAAATTAAACTACCTTTGACACCACCGGACACAAACAAACGCATGCCAGTAAAAATAATGGGTGATCACAGGAGGTAAGCTCAGATCCATATTGGTAAGGGCTATATGCCTTAAGCTGAGTAATGTTATATTTACATAACACTGGAGGGTAATTATTTTCACACTTCCAATTTAACAGTTGTGTCAGAATGATTTCTTCTTACGGTTTTAGAAGATGACCGGTATGTAAATGAAATATATCGCCTAGCAGAACGTTAAAAACCAACCAACACAGAAAGCTAAGTCGTCTTGTTGACTTCGAATATCTATCTCTTTGGCAAGTACAATAGCATTACGAAGTCAGTCTGGTTTTGCTGTTCAAGTCTGTATTCGGCTACTGTTCAACAGTGTGGTGTGTTGGCAACGCATGGAGTTGATGTGGTTATATTCTGGCTTTGGTTTTGTTTGTCATTTACAAATACAAGGAATGCCGCGCGATTATCACTAAACCAAATAAAGTAGCGTATTTGTGTGCAAAAATCGGCGAAAAAAAACAAACCCACAAACTTATCTTTTGATACACAAAATACAATAAGAATCAGACAGAGACAAAATGCCAATTCACTCACAAGTTGATTTACCGGATATGCCTTAGTGCGGACTGGAAGCATACCGCTGACTAGCCATGCCTCAGTCGTCAATCGTGTCCATCCTACTCAAACCGCATGGGGCATACGTTGTTGGAATGCAGATTTGCTCTCAAATTACGAACGAAAAGATGTGAACGACTGATTTCAGACTTTCGTTTGATTGCATCCAAATTAGGCAACAACTCGTTTGGTTCCTCTGGGTTACATTCAATGTTTTTACCATATGTTGTAGTTTTTATGTGTATGTTAATAACTTAATGCCTTATTCAAAGTTTCGTCATTAATACGATGTCCTGTCAGCACAATAGGCGAAGGAGACCGCAATCGACTTCTCTGGACACAGACAAGGCAGGACAATCACTAGAGACAATACAAGGGAATAACAAACAGATTTACTTAGTCTAGCGCCCTATCTCTGAGAGTATTTGGGAAACTCATACATCCTCGCATTCGCCTACGTTGTACTTTGACAATTGATAGCTCGGGTGAAATAGCATAATGTGTTCAACTAGTACTGAACGAACAGACTTACCGATCACATTTGAGGATAGAGATGCTGAAATTCACTATTTCACAAACTAAAAAGCTATCATCCATACCTAGGCTTGTTTAGGCTTATATTTATATTTGTCAAAGAAGATTTGTTTGCACATGTGATAGCGTGGCAGACTTATGCAGGACACAATCTCTGGATCAAGGAGACTATACACATCCATTATGTGTACTTTTGGAAAACAAAATCTTCTTATTTATCACTGGATCGTCCCTTTGGAACTTCTGCACTCAACGACGTGCCCTGGCTACATTTAGCGAAATCTAAATAAATCAATTTCTCTAGAAAATAATTTCTATTGAAGGGAATGTGTTGCTTTGGTAGAACATATTTGTTGTTTTTCTTGAACTCTGCCTTCATGTTGTGTGGTTGGTATCGTGTCAGATGAAATATAAATGTTTCTGACTTATACAACAACACAACTCTCGTTGCGCAAAAACCGCTGGTTTTAGTCAACCTTTCCAGAGTTCACTATTGACAGTTGATGGTATACAATATTTTTAGATTCTGACCACACGGCTTCGGAACTTCTGTCGAATACCGCTTCATTCAACATAATACATCTATCAATGTTGACCAAATAAAAGAAAAGCCAAAAAAGGCAACTGAAAACCAATCTGCAGACTCAGAAATACAATTTAGAAAAATCAATCTTTTAGTTTCAGAACTATATTGGAAAAATCGGATACAAGTTTTGGTTGTCTTCTGACACGTTTAGCACTGGTCAAAGGCCCCTGTGGTTCTTGATTGGTTGGTGACAGCATATTGTAATCTATACGCGATTTTATGTCAGATGTGTTAAAACATTGGTGTCTGTCATAATTGTTTTTCGTTTTGGGGATGGGGGTGGGCAATGTCATCATTTTGACAACTTATCATAACCATAGAAGCCTACGAAGGTTTGGGTATTAAGTTTGAATTAGATCTAGTACGATGTATTTGTCAGACAATATGGCCTCTTATTTTAATACCGCAAAATAAAGATATTTTTACAAAATGATTAACTTGGGTTCAAACTCCTGAGACAAAGCTAAGAATAGGAAGCCTACCATTTTAATGATACCATTCAAAGTCAAGTGGTTAATAGCTCACACTAAAATAATATATATGTATCTGCTTGTCGTATTCCAGGCTATATGTTAATCGATCCTGTATTGATCATTTGGCTTGTTTTAACAACCGCCCCCAACCCCTTCGACACACACACACAGGAGTAGTGCCGTCTGAGTAGTTATGGAACGTGGCAATGTTGTCTTTACCTTTCTTTGGGAGGGGGAGGTAAGGGTTTTTTTTTTTCGTTTGGGAGGCGGGAGGGGAGGGTAATTATTTCCCCTTTTGCCACACCACTTCTCAATACCGTTGAGCGCAGAATAACCCATTAAATATTGGTGGATGGGCTTTTGTTTTAATACCTACACTTGAAACCATTTGACCATTAGGTATTTCACAATACTGAGGTTCAATCTGTGCATGACAGTATATGAGCAAATGTGCTGCAAGGAGACCGAACCCTGTCTCTCTATCAAAGCTACAGAATAGCTTTTGAAAAAGCAATTAACCATGTATAATTTGAATAACAATCTGATGACCGACTGAAATAACGTTTACCTTGTTCGTGCTGGTATGTCCTTTGATAGGATTCTTTAAAACCGTTTAATTCACAGAGACCAAAGGGAGCCTGTCCACTGAGAATTATATTTTTAAAAAAAACAACAAGTACCTATATATAATTTCAATAATGAACTGACAGTCCGCCGAAAAAGCGTTTAACAAAGTTCAGCTTGAATGTTGCTGAAAATGACGATTTCCCAGACATCAAAGAGATTCTGTCCACTGAGTATTATAACATAGTGAAAATACAGTGTTAACGATTGAAAACAAAGATCCAGATGCTATCGACTGACTCCGGGTCATACCTTTGTTTCAGTCTGTAAACTCGAGAGCAGTAACGAGTAGTCGTAACCAGAGAAGGCAAAGGTGTTGACTAGAGATCAAATGCTTGATAAAAGCAAGGCATGACCATTTGCTCTTTCATCGGCAAAATGATATTGTTGGTGAACTGGGTTAGTTGGCCTGTGTCAGACACTCACTGATAATCACGAGCAGTTATTTATCGTACCACCAGACATTTGTTTGATAACAAAGATGAACGAAAAATAGATAGCGACATTATACAGTTACTTCTGATATATTTTAGACATGAACACAGTCCTAGTTCATGTGTGTGGAATTATTTCAGAATACAACGAAGTGGATTGACTGATTGATTGATGTTTAAGTAATACTGAAGGGTATTTCATTTCTATGAAGACAGTAAATTGTTTAAGAGTTAACAATGACACAAAAATAATGTGAAGCGTTTATATATACAAACACGTCAAGCCCTCTAGCTAAGGGCAGTTTATTTGAAGAGTAGCACTGCTGCCTTTTTCTAAGCACTGGTGCAAAATTAAATTTCCAACATTCTGGTTACACTTTTCATCATGGTTTTGCTAGTGTCAATTATTGTCCGAGAACACCACCGTCATGTAAGTGATATGCCCATAATCACGGCATGAAACGCCAATAATTCCAACATGTCTGGCTGCGTTACTCGTACATTATCACATCCTCCCAATTTACAGAATTACACATGTACTTGTATCACTAGCATTGTCCCCAGAGGGTTTATGATAAAATTAAAAAAAATCGCTGTCGAGCATGACCCCTGCCTATACTCACGACTACTCGCGCTTCTGGTTAGATTTCACATCAAACACTGCTTTATTGCAACGATTAGCACTTGGTTAGTTACCTAAGTGAGGGAAACCGCTGCCTATTTTCCAAAATGTTTACATTGTAGGAGATTTTTTTAAAAAAGAAACAGCATCGTTTATTTGTTTGTTTGTGAGTTTGATTGGGGTTTAACGACGTTCTTAAGGATATTTAACTCCAATGGCGGTCAGCCAGCCAAATGAGTGAAGGAAACCAACCTCAACAACACTAGCAACACACGACGAAAGTTAAGATAAATCACATGACGCAAAACGACCACATAACAAAAATATTCGCTTTATGTTGTCCATTAGCTCAGAGACCATCAAGCTAACAAGATACTCCCTGGCAATCATCCGCAAAATCATCTAAACTCAAAAGACCAATCCTACATGTAGCCTTAAAACTATAATAATAATCATGTTCAGTAAATAAAATTATTTTAAAACCCCTTGCTGAACACAAATGATGTCAATGCAGGTAATCCTGACTCATCAGAATACGAGTAAACACATTTATGATATAGTCAACATAGAAAGTCGTTGGGATAATTAAACAAAACAGTTCTTTCCGCTTTTAGCCTCGGTTGAATTGGATGTATATAACTATTGAAAGCCAGAACCAGGATCTCAAATATTTTGATTCCAGACCACGATACAATACAAATAAAACAATATTGATAATATATACCATTGTAGCCTTGATGGAATGAGATATTAATCTTGGCAGCCGACACAATGACTTTCCACCTACTGAGGTGGTCGATATCATTCATCAGTCTCAGTTTACTGTGGGTTCAAAGCGGATATAGTACAATAACTAATTCGCAATGGATGTAAAAATAGATAATCTTGTCTTTCATATTAATCTAAAATCTTACAATGTTTTTTTTAATAAAAAACCTTATGGTCTGCCTTTGATTTCATTATTTTCACAGCGGCGTTTTGCCTTTTACATACGTTTTCCATAGATGTTTCCAATGTACATTTTGTTTACTTGAACCAGATAGATTTCACCAAGCATTTTATTTTTTCCTGTGACACTTGAGGTGCATTTTAAAGATCGGAGTTGAAGATGTGCACAGCACAGTGAAAGTATATTTGGTAGAATCGGTATAAACATGTTTTCAATGTACGTTAATTATCCCCAAAACATTTCAAGCCAACCAAGTAAATTGCACCAGGCATACCATGTTTGTTTTTCCTGTGGAACGATCTGCATTATTGTGGTTATGGATAAGTACATACACAAGCTGATTTATGCATTGCCAATATACACAATAACTTTATTCTTGGCACGTATTTCCCCCACCCATATCGTAAGTCAGACACACCCACCTCTGAACTTAAAATTCAGCCAGTCAGACACCTAGTGATCAAATCTGCATTCACTCGCTGAAAAAATCTTCTGCATTAAATATTGTTTTATAGTTTTTTTCTGTCGAAAGTTAAAATGTTATAATATTTGACTTTGTTTCGCTTTGATTCCATATATGACACGCCTTCATTCTGAAGCAAGGCAAACGAACTCAGGAAATCGTGTATTTTTCATTTGTGTAGAGAGATGTTTGTATTCCGTGGAGTGCTTTTCTCAACAGTTGCGTAGGCCTAGTACATATGCATTTATTTTTTCATCTGATTTCAACATGATTGCTTCCTTTGTTGGATTGCATTAATTGTGTGGATTGTTTGGAGATGAACGATGAAATCAAGGGTATTTCACTTATACGACTACAACGAATGGCCCATTTATTACTAAAGCCTCATTACAAATGGTGGAACTCTATCAGGAAATATTGATCAGCAATCAGATACGCTGAACACAGCACCACGGCCGCGGGTCAGTTTTATGTGAGCAACATATGCTATTTGAGTCGGTATTTAGTTACAAATGTTGTTGCCTCTGGATATACTAGCATGAATTAGTTTATTTGGTAGGGATGTATCGCACGTCGTAACTGATAAAGAAGTTATTTACTAAAAAAATAGATTGATCATTGGCAGTCAAATAAATATTATTATGTGGATGATTCCATAGGTTTTTTGATAAGTTTGGAAAATATAAGGGTTTTGTGGAATAAACCCAATCTGTTTGCAGCAAACACTTTGCTGTGTTTAGACTTACATGTAGAACTCTATTAAACATCTAAGGCGATTTCTTACCATTGATTGGTCAGCTTGAATGTGTATAAAGATGTAGAAGCAGGCTTTGTCTTGCCGCATTTTTCAATGCCTGCAAGATAAACTATAATGCTTCCCGCCTTTTCATTCCAGAAAACGAGTTCTCATGTACTTTATAGATAACACCGACACAGTTTGGAATGAGGGCTATACAAATAAAACAAGATACATCGTAGTTCGTGGGCACTTGTATTCCAATGTGACATAATTGAATCCGCAAGAAACGATAGTTCATTTCCTTATAGGGTTCCGTTTTTCAGTCGACCAGTACGTGTGAACTATGGTTTATTCTTATTGCCACATAAAACACGTCTTCTGTCGCCTAATATCAAAAGAAAGAATTGTGCTTTAAAACCAATGGCGTCCAATTGAGTACATGGCGTTTCACACCAAGCTCGTGGTTGTTTCACCAGAATAAATTCTATTAACTAAACGTTTGAACAAACACAAACAATCGCCATAGGAACGGTTAATAGTTAAATAAAATATTTGCAAAATTACCGAATTTTCAGAGGATGTCTCATGGACTTATGTCGAAACAAATTAACGATATTCGTAATTTGAATTCAGCAATATTTACAAAATTTACTTCGGTGTAGGCATACAGCTTAGTATAATTATACAATTTCGCGATAACCACTTCTTGTTTTGTGCTAGAACACAACGTTTCGATACATATGCCTGTATCTTCATCAGGTGTAAAACTGACAAAGAAAAATAGGAGAGGTGAAGCTATATAACAGTATGATAAAGTAGTTACATAAACAAGGTCTAATGTTCTTTTGAACAGTGTGGTCCATAACCATAGATATGATATCTAACTTGCTACATGTATAATAAGAGGAGTACGTTCCAAAGTAACTACCTAAGTAATATACTGTCTGGAGTAAGAGAGAAATATTCTGGCCGGCACCATAATGGGATAAAATGGAGATAATGATGAAGAAAAATAAATTCTTATAGTTTGTAGATATGTAAGGATGTAGGGGGAAACTGTGAGAAAGACACAAAATTAGTAGTGTGAAATTTATATAAGATACACATATATGTTACCTGAAAATTATATAAGGAAACAAAATAGATATAGCTTGGTTAGTGGTGATGCCTTTGATGGAGCTACAATATGAAGTGAATATATAGTTCTGGAGGGGAGCCCAGTCCATAATTTGAGTAATGGATGTCCTTCGTCACTGTTCATTTCAAGTTTCATATTCTGAATGGCTAGCGCCATTGAACACTGTTTAACAGAACATTAGACCTTGTTTATGTAACTACTTTATCATACTGTTATATAGCTTCACCACTCCTATTTTTCTTTAGTCAATTTTACACCTGATGAAGATACAGGCATATGTATCGAAACGTTGTGTTCTATCACAAAACAAGAAGTGGTTATCCAGAAATTGTATAATTATGTTACTCCACTTGTAAATGTGGTTTAAAACTTATACAGCTTAGTACATGAGAGTTATCCGCTTAATATTATGTGTAAGCCAGAGTGGAATTTACCTGTCGCTTCTTCATCAAGCCAAATACGCAGTTTAAAAAGTACAAATCAAACAAAAATGGTAAACTTTATCTAAATTATAACGATTGCTTTGAACTTAGATTTGACATCAGGATATAACTGAGAATCAACTAAACCAAACAGTTTTTTTTTCACAGCACCTAAAGGTTGTTGTTGTAATTAAGTGGTTAGTTGTCCTCAATGCTAGTAAGCATACATGCGTTTAAGGCTGTGTTATGTTATAAATAGCCAAAACTATACAATAGAAAAACGCTTGGAAAATTAAAATTACTCACTGAGAATCACGAAATATTCAGAAAAGAGTCATAGACGTTTCCTAAAGTAAACATGTTCCACGATGCAGCGTTTTTAGCAAGTCCTAAAAAATAAACGGTTCTATGTCATTGGTAAGCGTCAGTGTGAAGAATGCTGTGACGACAGAGGACCCCATGTCATCAATCAAATTAAATGCTTGACTGGAACTCCGAGATTCCGTTTGCAATGTCGCAACGACGTGCTATCTGATTTCTGTTGTTTTCGACTAACATTTCTTTTGAAATAGGCTCAATCTCCATATATAATGTTGAAAATGTCTGTGATTTTATTCAACCACGTGAAGCCTGGCGCTTTGATATGTGATAAATGATACGTTTTTGATCTCCGTGAGATGAAATCTTGTTTTAAGACTATTGTTTCTACTGACAGATATGGATTTGGAAAACTCATTGGCTAAATAACGCGAATTAGTTTTTATATAACTCAATTGCGTATCAATGTTAACTTGTAATGATGAAGAACTGTAAACCTTTCGTCATTCAGAGTGCATAAACAGAATGGTGAAATCATATGTCAAACGCTTTACATGTATATTCAACCGTTAATATTATAAGATACACAGTAACCAGATTCACATTGAAAAAGAATAACTCAAGATTAAATTTAAAATGTACACGCTCGATTGATTATTTAACTGATTAAGTGATTGATATGTGTTTTATGCCACATTCAGCGTTATTTCAGCAACGCTGTAGCCTGAGCATATGCTCCATTTATTAATTTCCATTTTGTTACATTAAGAGATAATTCAAATCAGTAGCACCCTCAGCTTCAAACATCATAAAGACAAGCAAAATTAAGTTAATATGGCATGCATGAGTATTAACAATTTTAAACTTGTCAATATATTCAATTTCTCATTTTGGCTGAAAACATTGTAAATATTCTGTGGAATTAGAGTAGACTTGAATTGGGCTAAATCCTACGGTCAACCGGAGCTTACACAGATATATGATCCATTTATTAATTTCCATTGTGTTACATTAAGAGATAATTCCAATCAGTACCACCCTCGGCATCAAACATCATAAAAGCTTGTCAATATATTCAATTTTTCATTTGGATCTGAACATTGTACATATTCTGTTAAAAATTTTGTCAATACTAGTTATTGATAATCATTTATAAAAATTACATTTTATGATACACACTCAACCGTTTAAGGTACTTGATGACAATATCGCCAGCAATGTTGTCGAATAAGTCCTTCACGGTGGTGAATGTCTAGAACTGTTGCCTATTAACAGTGGAAATAATAGACAACCAAAGAAGGTAACACAAAGACATCACAAACAGGTCGAAATCATGACACCCCTATTCCCGATACTAACAAGGCATCAGGAAATTGATCCTTCTTGGCAAGTCGGCTTGGCATTGGTTACATCGACTCCGCGTATCTCTTGAGGATAGAGCCAAATCTCACCAGTCCGATTCACCATAAACCGTAATGTTAACGTTTGGCCCCACAGCTCCCTCCCAAACTTTCGTTGAGCGAAAACCTCTGGCACATACTTTAATCAGTCCTTTTGGAGTTTCGAGTTAAAATCTTGACACGTGATGACGGTCAACATTTTGGGTTACAGAGCCTGGAGTGTCATAGGTGTTGTTAAGCCGGCTGGGAATGTAAATAATAGCCCAATCATCCCTCCATGAAACGGTGATAAATACACCAAATAGTATAATATTACACTGACCAGAAGCCACCACTTAATTACTTCACATCAATACCAAATACTCCCAGGGCCAGAATAAATAAAACAAAACTACACACCATTTTTACTAAGAACTATATATTCGAGGCTGACAAAACGGAAGTCAATAATAGTGTTCTTACGCCATCTAGACTTATTACATGTTCTATCAGCGAACCTCGCGAGATTCTTGTCAGTGCACAATAGCAACTTTTGGATTAAGAACAAAATCTACTTCTATACGAGATATGCGTATTCTGATTAAGCTTTATAAAATTTGATATATAGGTTTATTTAAGTATGGAAATAGTGTGCATACGCCAGTAAACTAACTCCCGGTGAACAAACTGTAGGATTGTTAGGCATATTCATACATCTATCAAGGCCGAGCGTAATCGTATTCTCGCGAGAGTTTCCAAAGTGGACGAGATTAAGACAAATCCTGTACCCTATGCCAGACCATTGTGCATTAATTTACGCCAATATTTGGGGGCGACGTATGCCACACACCAGCAAAGTAAAGTAGTCCAAAACAAGATGGCCCGGGTTTATCTTATAGTCCATGGCTCGATGTGGGAAGTAGAATCGATTATATTTCGGAATACTGTATAATCATCACTACACTCGGGCCCAGTCCATCTTGTTTTGCACTTCTTTTATTTGCTGGTCTGTTGCAAACCTCCTCACATATTGGCGGAATTTAATGCGCCATGGCTCGTCCCCATAGAAACTCTCGCGAGAATACGATTACACTCGGCCGTGATAAATGAATGAATATGCCTAACAATCCTACATTTTGTTCGTCGGAAGTTAATTTACCGGCGTATGCACACTATTCCCATACTTAAATAAACCTATATATCGAATATAAAGTGTAATCAGAATACGCATATCTCGTATAGAAGTAGATTTTGTTCTGAATCCAAAAGTTGATACTGTGCATGCGCCGGTAAATGGGCTTCCGGTGAACAATTTGTACGATCAAGGAATCTTAGGCAGTTAGGCTTAGCATGTATACTGCTCGGTCGCTGGTTGAGAACAGTAGACATATGTCCCAAGTGGGTAGTTAGAGGGAATTCCCCGTCGTCCTGCATGGCGCATGTAAGGACAGAACAAAGCTGATATTTTATTGCTGTGTGTGTTTCGCGTCTTCTGCTCGTCCTGTGTAGTTAGTTGTTAACTGCAAATTACGCCGACGGTGGTTTAAAACCGTAGCTCACAAAACAGGCTGACACGCTCCCAAAAATTTG
>JARFOD010161593.1:0-11961 GCA_031763545.1 Mopalia muscosa | reverse complement strand
AAGTGTAGAATCACTATAGCTGTGACATTAAGCTCTTCTTTACTGGACAGGGGTTATTTAGAATGTTAGCTGATTAACATTAAAAAATGTGATATTTAAGTAGTTAAGCATCTATTTTAAGCGGTTTGGCTTCTATCTTGTTCACGTCGTTATGAGGGAAAGTTAGACCGACAGATAGTGTGAGTTATACAGCTTCTCAATCAGAGCTAAAAATGTAATCATGTCTACATGTGTTCAGGTAACAACAGCGACATACGTACTATAGATGATACATTTATTGATTGTATTTAACCCCATGCTAAAGGGTATGATTTCAAACATTAAGGGAAGTGACTCCAACATGCATGAAAGTCACATTATTTCGTTATAATGGGTGGGGTTTTGTTTGCGTTGGAACATTACAGTCTTGCCAGTTACTGGCAGTTAGTTCTAGATAATGACTATGACAGTATCTATAATTCATACACCCTCAGATCAACAATCACCAGGTTGAATCTGCTTGTTTATGTTTTAGACTAATTTTGTGTACGTTGCTCTTTTACACACCTACTTAACTTAAGGAAGTTAAAAAGGCCAATATAGGTAATTGAATCTTTATGCCATTAAAGAGACACTGTCACATCATCCAACACAGTATTGGATTTGGTACTAAAGCTAAAAATTTGGGCGACCCACTTCTTTAGATTGTCTCAAACTAAAAAATAAAAAAACTGGAAAGAAAATAATTAAATTGTATATGCTATCGCTGATCTCTTTTTTTTTTCTTCTTCCAATTTTGAATTTCCGTAATCAATGTGTTACTCTGCTTGCTGGCCCCAGTCGACCCATTGGATCAGTTTAGGGAGTGTAGGGAGTGCCAGGTAGGACTAGCTTGGCCTACTGACCAGACTTTATATGTTTGACCAACACACCTGATGCACTTGATTTGAACCAGCTAGCTGAGTAACACATTCATGGTTCGATGATTCAAAGGATAGTGGCATTTCTAATCCCTTGACATACTCTTCCCAGTATCATGTTATGCTTTATAGGATTGCTGGAAGATAATATTCAAATTCTACAAACTCATCTGAAAGAAAGTTTTTATAAAATTCCAAATATTTAGGGCTCGCGGCCGTGGCTTAGTGGTCAGCAATTGCGCTTACTTAAGCCTACTTCGATGAAATGTTCACAGGGTTGAGTCCATATGACGACCCTCTGGTATATGGTTTTCCATCCAAATTTGGCAAGGAACAGTGTAAAGTGGACAATCCGTCGTCACATAAGTGAAATACCCTGGAGTACAATGTTAAACCCCAATCAAACAAACAAAACCGAACTTATTGAAGGCCCACGGCTGTGGCTTAGTGGTTAGCGAGTTCTCTTTCCAAGCCTTCTTCGATGTACCGTTCACAAGATGGAGTCCATCTGTCCACTTGGATATAAGAGTGAGTCCCAAGATGTGGTTCCGGTAATCGCAGGGTGGTTTTTACAAGGTTTTCTCTCAGTTTTCCATGGTAATAAGGCAAGGAACAGTGTGAGGTGGACAATCCGTCGTCATAAAAATAATAACTGAAATATTTTGAGTACCATGTTAAACCCAAATCAAACAAACAAACCGAACTTATTGAGGCTCACTGAATGTACATTATTCAATTATACAATAGGGCATTCCATATGTAAAGTTCCTGTTCAGTGTCATTTTTACTGCTTTTTTGCTTAACATGTAATGACAATCCAGGCCATTGGGGTCTAAATTACAAACAAACAAGATGTAATATACTGTAATCCCAGTTTTGATTAGCCTGAATGATATTTCCATCATAAAACTGAGGGTAGCAGAACCCATAGGAGTGATCTGGGCAAAGACCAAGGTCTAGATCCCAGTACTGTCCATGCAGTCTTTACGCTTAATTGACTACCAAGGTTTAGGACTTCTGTTGGCCTGCATACTTCAGTACAGGAACAATGTGTATAATTTATGGCTCCAGACAGCAGTAAATAACCAGCTTTGTATTGCCCTGTAATAACCTAGTTAACTACATGTTCATAAACTGAACAAACTCCTCAATGTCCAGTTATCTGTGATCTTACCGTTTAGCATCAGAAGCCCTAAGGAACACTGCTTATATAAAATCTGAAACCCGTTTATGAGAAAGATGGCCATACATACACCAGACTTCAAGATTCAGGTATAACCTGTTAATTGACCAAGGATACATTTTTTTAGAAATGTAGGCCCTACTGTTTCTCTTTATCCGATCAACCCAGCCACATTGTATATTTTATACACATTGGACTAAGAATCAGCTAACCAATACATATAATCAACACATGAATCCCAGGGGAGGCAAGCAATTTTTCTCTCCTGATTTATTGAAAATATATATCTCATGAAATGATGTGACTCTTAGCCCAATAGAGCTAAGTGTATACATTTGTAGGTTAGCTCTATCACCAGGACAACAGGATTGTTTGTTTTGTTTGATTGGTGTTTAACTTCGTACTCAAGGGTATTTCACTTATATGACGACGGACACAAATACAAAACATCACAAACAAATCTGCTTCCTGTTACCATCTAGCTCTGCGAACACCAGGGCAACCTCTTTTCGCGCTTCTCACGATCGACCCATGAAGCCGAGGGAGTATTCTGCAGGGCCATGGCCCACCCGCTCCCTCACGGATGAGGAAAGGGGTAACTTCCAGACTGAAGGAGGTTGCTGGGAAGTTGAATTGTCTACCATTCACTTCTTCGATATTATAGTCAATTAACATTTCTCATCCACAAATGTTTCCTGATTTATTCAATAGAAGTCGGGAATGCACTTCAGAAAATTACCAGCCTGTAGAAAATGGAAAATAAACTTTCTAAATAAAGACATTATACATATATGTCATAAGCATGTTCAATGAACGACCCGCATTTCCCACAGGACCTGGGCCCTTAGTCAGCTCTGCATGGTCTAGTCTCCAAAGACTCCAGTATATTAATAACATGCAATAATGCTCCAGCCCAAATATTACCCAATTTTGATAACCCTTTTGGTGTAGTGGTTTTAAAAAAGATTGAGACTGTACCATGAGTCTGGGACGACGTATCGATATGCGTCATATAACGCTTCGACAACCAGGCGCCTATAGGCAGCTATTGGTGCGAAATCCTGTCTTGTACTACTTTCTGGTGAGAACTCCAAGGAATGCAAGATTTTGTCATGGCAGTCTTTTTTAATAATCTGAAGACATCTGAAACAGAAAGTTTAAATTATTCAGTTCTTGTGGATGTTGTATGCAAAATTGTGAGCCGCTCCAGCAAATTACGGACAGATTTGCTCAAAACACGAAAATTTACTTTTAGGTATATTTGTAGCTAGCTTTGAATTACCTTTGAAATGATGTATTATATGCTTTAATATCTCTTTACATGGAACATCTGATCATTTTTGGCCTGTTCTGGCCATTGGCGGTAATAAATAAAGCTAATTGTGTTAAATTATAACAAAGAATTATGTTCAAATTAATTAATGTGGCTTTTAAAAATCCATGCCCCTTAAACATTTTATGTGAACATTTCAGCACTAACATTCCATCTTCACATTTCACAGTTCGACAATCAGTTTCAAGATTCCACATTCTACAATTGGTTGACTCGGAAATAAACAAAAATATTTAAAAGTCTAAGTCTTGCGGTCAACAGTTCTTCCAAACAAATTTTATAAACGTCCAGGCTAACAACAGTTAAATACATGGATATTTTGTTGGTTGGTTTTGTAAATAAACTTACCCCGGGGATTCAAACTCGACTGCAACCATGGCTTCCTTATCCGGATTGTAAGCTGTTGTATTGTGGTGAACCAGGCCAGGGATTTGCCCACAGACGAAGAACAGCTCGGATAGCAGTAAGAATTGTCCAATGACGTTGCCATACTGTTCTCGGTCCTGTACAATACGTCCGAAAATACCCAAGGCGCAATCTCTCCAAGACTCACTGAGAGCTATTGGCTCTAGGCACTGACTTACACCCAGAAGGCAAGAGTCGCAAAACACCGACTGTACGAGTGGTATACTATAATCTACAAAAACATATAATTCAAATAAAAATAAACTCATTTCATACCATTTAATGGATAGCGGACAGCTACAGAGCGGTTGAGGAACTCACGTTTTGGTTGTCGGAAATGTTTGGTGAAACTTTTACAGCTATTATTTTACATACATGATGTAGGAACTCAATCACAATGATATTCAATGGTCCAAAACATCGGCGGAGCGGAAAATGGATTTTGCTCGTATATCCCAGGACAAAGTGAGTGGGGATATGTGGGGAAGTGAAAGCAAGTTCAGGTTAAGGTGAAAGAATTAGAACCGTGGACCATCGTGGAAAAGGTAAATGATGTAGCATAAGTGAAGCTATACTGACCGGACATTATTGATCACTTAATCGGCGACCAGTTCTGGGGACAGCCGCGGAATAAAGTGGCATTTTATTATATATTTGTTTCTATGGTTGGGGTTTTACGTCGTACTTAAAGTTATTTCACTCACATGACGGCATGCCAGCACTATAGATGAAGGAAACCACCCGACTACACTGGCAACAAACAAAGACAGCGTACAAGAAAATCACAGGACATATCAGGACACTACCAACATATTGGTTTCCTGGTGATCCACTATTACCTAAGCGACATTTGCTCTAAGGCTAAGATATGGCGGCCGTAGGCCATCGAAATAAACATGTGGAAACCGCAGTTTATCTGGGGTGACTCTAGGGCGTACCATCACCTTTCACAGGCTTTATGGTCGGCGTGTGATTACAGCACGAAAATATACATGTTTTATTTCTAGGTTCGCCGTAACAATTAGACACGCTGTAGCCAAGCTGTAGAGCGGTTCCACAGGGACCATACATAGAGCGTATGGTGGCTTGGCGTTTGCCGCGGCCCTCAGAGTACAAGGGTAACAGGAAGCTCCCTGCAACGGTCGTTTTTATATTTACACAACAGAAAAATGGTAGTTCTTGTCAGGCTGATTAAAAAATACTCAATCACACCAGGCAATAGTAGTATGATATTCGCAGGGACGGGTTGCTCAAACCTTAAAATAATTGTTTTCAGGAAGACATCCTGGCAAATTCAAATGTTTTCTTATTTGATCGATTGGTTGATTTATTTTTTACGTCGCGCTTAAGGGTATTTCACTTATAAGACGGTGCTATAGTTCAATAATAAGTTACACTAGCATAACCATCAAGTGTTAAGTGAATTGATAATCTTGTCATAAGAATTGTTACACTCCCAAAAAATTGATCTTAGCAAATTGGACATGGAAGACACAATTAAAAGTTATCAGTCTTGACGAAACTTACTCCAGAAAGGTAAGAAACCTGCTGCACAACATGTGTTATGAAACAGTGATACACACTAAGAAAAATATGGCTCTAAAGAACCCATTAAAGGTTATTCAGTTCGTATGGAACCCTTACAGCAACTGTTCCTTCCTTTGCTATGGTTCCATGCCGATTAGTGGTTTCATCTTTCTTAAGAACCCTCACAGAACCATAATTTCTAATAGTATACTCTAGTAGTATATGTAAACAGTTTTAAAACAAAAACACACACCCAGTTCCGGGATAAAAGTCTCTCCATCCAGGTTTGCAGTCGTCTCATTTCCCAATCTCAACAAGATCACGTCCACATCCCTCTGTATCGTTTCAATACAACTATGGCTGTATTTTATTTTGATAACCAGATGTGGATCGCTCCTAAATAAGGTAAACACAGCAAACTTAAAAACGGCATTTCAGG
This sequence comes from Mopalia muscosa, assembly GCA_031763545.1. Classification (NCBI taxonomy): domain Eukaryota; kingdom Metazoa; phylum Mollusca; class Polyplacophora; order Chitonida; family Mopaliidae; genus Mopalia; species Mopalia muscosa. The sequence continues at coordinate 6,175 of JARFOD010161593.1, read as the reverse complement.
ATTTGTTTGTTTGATTGGGGTTTAACGTCGTACTCTATGGTATTTCACTTATATGACGACGAATTGTCCTCATATACCCAATGGGTGTATTGATCTGATAAATATTTTCAGTAAAGTTTAACTCAATGCTAGTACTATGTTTACAGTTAGAGCATGGATGGGAAAACATTCGCCCAATCAGATTGAAGTCTGCAACTAAGTTAAGGGCTGATGAATGCGAGAAGAGTCACGATTGAGTGGCGTATTCATATAACAGAGATTCCCCACAAGGAGGTACCCCGGCAGTGATATATTTGATGAATAGTTTAGCTCCAATTTTGATGCCATGGATGACGTGTGGATTATACAATGGCGATTCCTCTGATACACTTAGCTGGTCTGCTTAGCCTACATTGCGTCGACATGGCGATTATTCAACATTTTTAAACAATGTCCCAGTTCATATAGAAGTTTATGAATGTTGGTAGTTACAAGTACTTTTCCCAATTTATGGCTTACATTTGATAAGAGACTCTTGGAAAAAGTCAGTGTTACGATTTATTATAAGACAGTGGTCATACCATATAGCAAATGGCCGACATATAATGATATTGGCCTATCCCCTATGCTATTACTTTGTCTGCTTTGAGTTGGATCAACGATGTCAGAGATGTCGTCTGCTTCGGTCCGATTGAGGAAGGTACTCAAATTGTTTTATTGTTTACTTCAAATTAATGAATAACTTAAACTGGGATCTTTTGGTGTGGTCCATAGTGGTCCATACCCCCTGGAGTCGCATAGGTTGCTTCATGGGCGTCCAGAAGCTAGCAGCAGGTTCGTTATTCGAGTCAGGAATAACGACAAGAAAACGGGATTCGTTTTTCTTAGAACGAATCCTGTTTTCTTTTTCGGCGCGATCGTTATTCGTAATTCAAAGAATTGATAAGCGGCTATCTGTGTGTACACTAAACGTGGTGGGAAGACGCTTGTTCTAGGCGGATATATTGTTAAAGCACCATTGAGAGGTGAAAAACGAAGCTTCTATGGAGAAAACAGTTATGTTGGCATAACCCGATGAGTTGAATAACGTATCTTGTTTTTTTAGGTCCTTATTCGTGATTCCAATAACCAATATATATTTTAGAAGAGTCCTCGGCCGTGATTTAGTGGTAGCGTGTCGGCCTACTAATCTTAGTTCGATGTGACGTTAAGGTTTCGTCTGTCGCCTGAGGACATATGAGTGAGACACATGATTGTCCACCGTATTGAAGCAAGGAACAGTGTGAAGTGGAAAATCCGTGTCATATAACTGAAACAACACCGATAATTACAACATTAAACCCCAAAAAGAATAGTAAAGAAAAGATATATGCGACCTTCAGTATATGGGATAGACCGCATCACAAGGCCAAGGGGCAACTTTCACAAAATATCGTACTTTAACATGTAGTCATGTTAAACTATAGGCGTAGAAATATCGTACGAAATGTTATGGTGGTGCAATATGTGGTGAAAGTTGCTCCAGAACTGTATAATATGAGATAATCCAAATGTCCTGAGTTCGAATCCCGGTGGAGGTAAGCAAATGTTTCTCTATTCATTTATTCAGATTTTAAGATCGACTGTTGCAAAACGCCTGTGCTGCAGGCCTATACATGTTCTGGTATAATATTCACTTAAGAACAGGAGTACTTAACCCGACAGTGTGTTTACCCTTTGATTGATTCTGTTTCGTTTTCTAACAGTACTCGGTTAACTTCTATGGCAACCATGGCGGACTTGTTAGCTGGGAGATCTCCCAAATCAATGGAGGACTGAAATTTGAAATAAAGGTTAACATGATAAACAGTAAATTGTATTTACTAAATTTGATTTCCGGGTTTTATGGGTAAGGGAAGTTTAATCTGAGGCTATGACCACTGAGGGTGGTGGCGGGGTGGAGTGCTGATCATTAGTTTTCCAACGGAGTAAACGCATCATATTTTATGGTTATTGTTAGTGTGGCTGCTACCTGTTGAGTGCACCACCATACTATATGCGAAATACATTCGAGTACGGTGTGAAACAACAACCAACATATACATATACTTTCGTTGTTTTGGGACAATACTTTCTTAGTTTGAACATAGTCTAATTTAGACAAATTAGCAAGGTGAAACCAATCGGAGATTGATTGATTGATTGATTGACTGATTGGATTGACTGATTGATTAGTGTTTATGACTTACTTTTGGGTATTTCACCTCTATGACGCCAGTTTATTGTAATCCAAATTTACACGAGCACAGCCAACATGTGAAGCGTTTCCATAGTTCCCAGTGCTAAGTAAAGACAGCATTGCTACTCTTCAAACAAACTGCCCTTAGATAGAGGGCGGTTGAGGATCAAACCCACGACCCTGAGACTAAAGCACCAGCTATCTGTTGCTCTCTGAGCTAAGAGGCAATGTGAAGTCAGTCTATTTGGGACGTCATTGTATTAGACCAGTGCCCGTATTTGTCATGTGTTGCGTTTGTTTCCAGTGACATCGAGGGTGTTTCTTTCACAATGGTACCGTGCAGGCTTTCGACTGATGATTCTCAGGCTACCAATTCAGACCTCCGACTATTTTATAATCGTATAAGATACTTTTATAATTTGAGGGCAATATTTCTGATTTACTATCGATTTTTATCTCCGAATATCCTTTAAATGTATTTATATGTGTGTATTTAAACTAAATAGGTATCATATTAAACATATTTTCCATGCTCGAAAACGTATATATATAACATAAACTTTGTACAGTGTAATGTTAAACAAACAAAGATGCTACAATGTACAGTACACACTTAAACTGGTTTACAAAAAATAAATAAATAAAAAAGTAAAGCATAAAGTAAAAAATGAAGAACATTTATACTGTTTTCCACTTACACTCATAAAAAGCTAGATCCGGATCAACATGACATGCAAACATAAGTAAATTTCATTAGCAATATATTTACCATAGTGAATGTAAGAAACGGATGACCTTGAGGTAAAATGAAGGTCACGTCTTCTGCAGAAGCCAGTCCGTGGTTATCTAACCGAAGGTTAATCACGTTTATTTGGCCTTGTTCCAGAGAATCCAGATCAACTGTACTAGGTTCGACAATAACAATAGGGAATGGAGAATTTGAGGGAAAATCAGATTTTAGATACAGCGTGTCGTCTGCCAATCGCTCTTCGGAAATCGACCATCTTAAAAAAAGAAAACAATATATATTGGAGTTATGGGGATTTATTATATGTTTGTATCGCAGAGTCGAAAAACAAAGAATTTTTGAACGCAAATAATATAATTGTTTTATGGACTTGTCATGGTACTTTATTTGTGATTCCAAAATGTAAGCTACTGTTTAAAAAGCGTTATCAAAATTCTTTGTTATAACGTACGCAAGTCAGTTACTGCCAAGTCGAAATCTTTTTTATCTTCAATCTATCTTGAAACGACGATATAGCTATCTGGCTATAACGAAGTAGTTAATCGTAATTACGAGTTAGTGAGTCGTAATTATGAGTTAGTGAGTCCTAATTACGAGTTAGTAAGCCGTAATTTAGAGTTAGCTATCTTGTTACTACGATTTATAGCTTTTTGTGCTATGAACGACAAAGTCGTAGTTAGGAGTATTAAAATCAGTCGTAATTACGGGTTACTCTGTCGTAAATATGAGCTAATGAGTCGTAAATACGGAATCGTAAATCGCAATTAAGGGTTAGCTATCTCATTACAACAAGTTAGCTATCTTAGATCCCGGTTATTACGAATTAGTAAGTGGTTATTACGATATAGCTGTTTCATTCGTATGGCCAAGTAAGATGCTGTTTTGTACATTACACATTAAAGTGTTGAACGTTTTTTTAATAAACCACACAGAAAAACGAGTTTGATGTTTTATTTCTAACTGTGATGAATGGGAGCTCTTCTTGGGACAAGCCGTTGAATGCGAGGTTTAATATAAATCATGCATCAACCAAACACGTTTATCTGCTAGTCAGAGACGGGAGATCGAATCCATGCAGAGGCAAGATCAATTGTATTTCTCTTAAATGGAAAAATATATGCATGCATCTAATCATTACCACTCGTAATAACGAGATAGCTAACTCGAAATAACGGAATAGGTTGAAGATAGTGCCGATACCTGTCTTCCGTAATAATTGTATATCAGTTATGGATGTATAAAATGGTTATGAATGTTCAACCTTTACCTGCAGAAAACAAATCCGATCGTAAAATAGGTTTGAGTACTCACGATAAATTGACAGCAATTGTTTCCAGCTGTGTAGTAATCTTGTTGTTATCCGGAGTAACAAATACCACTCGTGTCTTTGGCTTATGGTTTAGCGCCGTCACGGACAACTCATAATAATCCTCGTGTAGATCGGCTATCATTACTTCTCCTGAAACATGCGACGAGAAAAACAATGGCTGTTATTTTCTTGGGTCTCGTTTCGCTCGGATTTGCCTCTAATCAGGGGCAGAGCCCGGCAGACTGTTTTGGGGTTGGCAATTGCTTAATCTTGCTTTTGTGTGCTTAGAACTATAAAGGGCAAGTAGAGACCGATCACTTCATTAGTTTACTGTTCCGAAAATAAGCCGTCCGACTTCCGTTTGGAACGCAAACAACACCATATATGGTCAACTGTTTACCATATATGGTCAATTGGGTTAAGCTGAAAGCGAGACAACTTCCGTTTGGAACGCAAACAACACCATCTATGGCAAAGCATATTGTAGCTGATCTCTGTTGTGTTTTGTGATCGTCCTGTTTTGTCATTGTTTATTGTCAGCGTCGTCCTGGTGGTTTTTGTCACTTATTGGACAGGCTCGCGTCCAAATGAGTGAAGTAACATTGTCATATCCCACTAAAATTAAACACATTTAGGAACACTTATGTATTTACATAGGCACACAGATTTTTAAAATACGGATGTGATGGCTTTGTGTCCGAGGCCTCTACGTGTATGAAAAGGTAAACACTGAACCTTTTTTCGGAAGGGGAATTATGATAAGCTACAAATTCTGTGTAAATAGATTTAAAATTTTTTTAATTTTGGCGCAAGAACAGCTGAAAATTGTAACAATAAATTGAAACTTACACGGAGATATTTATTATGGTTTCTTGAAAAATAAGTGTTAAATAAGTCCATGCAGGGTGTTACTAAATGACAACAACCAGGTTAGTGAAATCGAGGCTGGTCCATCTTTGCTCGCCAAATGTTTTATTCCGAGCTTCTCAGCATTACAATCCTTGGAGGATCGAACGTACCTAACCAGCATTACAACTACGCCCTCTGGCGGATAACGTAACCACGGTTCGAGTTGAATGCAATACTCAAGCTTTGGCATTGTTTACATTTAAGATCACTATTAGCATGTATAGAGGGATCTTGTGTCTGTAGGGGTGTGTAGATATGCCAAAATAACATTGAGTTGGTTGAATACCCGAATATATCCTTAAAAACATCAACCGTCTTGCCACCATTTTACTAGCAGTCTTCTCGTAACACAACATCTGATTTGGCGCCTGAATGTTCCCACGCAACGAAATCAATCGCTTGACAGTAGCGTTTGGTTATATGCGCTCGATCCGCCAAGGCTTGTAATGCAGAGTAGATCGGACTAACACTCTTTGCTAGAGAAGATGAGGTCGGGATATTCTAGTGGTTTCTGTAACCTTGTTCCACACATCCTTCTTATAGAATCGCGTTAATAAAATGGCAAGGTGAAAGACCAAAGCTACTTATCACCAAAAATGAGATGTAAATCAACAACGAAAGATGAACTTTACCTTTAATGGCTTATTGAAATCAGTAACAGCCGGAAAGCTTTTCTTGACGCATCAGTATAACATTCGTCCCTTTCATCACATACACACACTATGAACTTTATGGGGCTTTACTCACCAAATTCATCAGTGTTGTCTTCCAGACGAAAGTTTCTTGCTTTGTTGTAAAACAGAATATGAGCCATTTGAAGACTGGAGCTCTCATCACTGCCACAGGTTGTGTCGTCTGTTACCGCTATTGTAAGGTTTAGGCGTGTGTCTGACAAGACGTAAATGCTGTCATAAAAAGGAGAAAAAACGAAGACGGACAGTAGTATAGTAAGAGCAGCTGAGGTCGCATTTATTAGTACATAATAAGGAACGTTTGTGCGTTACCATGTAGT
>JARFOD010161582.1:0-11961 GCA_031763545.1 Mopalia muscosa | reverse complement strand
TTTGTATCCGTCGTCATATAAGTGAAATACCCTTGAGTACGACGTTAAACACCAATCAAACAAACAAACAAACAAACTTATGTATTCACTGTGTCTCGATGGTGTTGATATACGAAAATAAGGGAAAGTGAGTATATTATTGTTTAATAAAGATTATAATGTTTGAAACTAAGACCTCTGTACGTCACCTGTATCAAACAGGAAAACACATCAACTTCAATGGAATAGCTGCATATTGATCCAACAAGCTTTCTATTAATTCTCTTACCTTACGCCTACCACCGATTATTACAGGGGAACAGCGAATACTACAGGACAACAGCTATCATTGTAGGTGAACAGCGATCGTTACAGGCGAACAGCGGTCATCACAGGTGAACAGTGGCCATTACAGGGGAATACCTACCATTACAGGTGAAAAGCGAACATCACAGGTGAATAGCGATCCTGTACCTTTACAGGTGAATGGCCATCATTACAGGTCAGCAGCGGCTAAAACAGCTGAACATCGACCATTACAGGTGAACAGCGACCATAAACGGTAACTGTTGCCATGTATACAGGTGAGCATCGACCATTACAGTTTAACAGCGACCATTACAGGTGAGCATCGACCATTACAGGTGAACAGTGATCATTACAGTTTAACAGCGACCATTAAGGTGAGCATCGACCATTACAGGGGAACAGTGATCATTACAGTTTAACAGCGACCATTACAGGTGAGCATCGACCATTACAGATGAACGGCGACCATTACAGTTTAACAGCGACCATTACAGGGGAGCATCAACCATTACAGGTGAGCATCGACCATTACAGATGAACAGAGGGCATTACAGTTTAACAGCGACCATTACAGGTGAGCATCGACCATTACAGTTTAACAGCGAATATCACAGGTGAGCATGGACCATTACAGGGGAACAGTGATCATTACAGTTTAACAGGGACTATTACAGGTGAGCATCGACCATTACAGGTGAACAGCGATCATTGGAGTTTAACAGCGACCATTACAGGGGAACAGCGATCATTACAGTTTAACAGAGACTATTACAGGTGAGCATCGACCATTACAGGGGAACAGCGACCATCACAGTTGAACAGCGACATTTACAGGGGAACAGCGATCATTGCAGTTTAACAGCGACCATTACAGGTGAGCATCGACCATTACAAGTGAACAGCGATTATTACAGTTTAACAGCGACTATTACAGGTGAGCATTGACCATTACAGGGGAACAGCGAGCATTACAGTTTGACAGCGACTATTACAGGTGAGCATCGGCCATTACAGGGGAATAACGAGCATTACAGTTTAACAGCGACCATTACAGGTGAGCATCGACCATTGCAGGGGAACAGCGATCATTACAGTTTAACAGCGATCATGTGAGCATCGACCATTACAGGCAATGTGAGCATCGGCCATTACAGTTGAACACCTACCGTATACAGTTTTCACAAAGTCGCAAATAGCCCAAGTTATAATGGAATATTGTAAATCTGCAAAATATTGGCTCCACGAAAGCATGGAAGGCAAACACATGGATGTTTATAAATAGACCCATGTCAGCTTTATGTGATAGCGGTTATTCCTAGAAAATCAATCGGAGAGTTAGACAAAACTGTAAATAAAGGTTAAATTGAGCGCTTGGACTTCAAAAACAATTTCACAGAAAACACAGATTCCATTCACCCATGAAATATTAAATTATCGTAAACCCATTTTAAAACTCCGATGACGCGAAACCTTATTTTTTTTTTTTTTTTTGGTGATGGACGCTCTGGTACAAACCTACAAATTGTTATTGTGTGTTCGTTTGGGGTTTAAAGCGTTTATTGCACTCATAAGACACGTGTCCGCCCAGTGGATGAATGAAACGAACCCCGACACCAACAGCAACGCACAAATACAACACCTGACTATCACAAAACGCAATACAGTGACAGAGGTCGGCTTCATGTTGTCCCCCAGTGGCATTCTTTTCCCACAACACACAATTGTTTACGAATATTGATCGAAATCTAACCAACATATATATCAGAGTCCAAGCGGAATCTTTACACTGAAGCAAACATAGTTCTATTAGTCTGTTTTCCTTAGGCCTACTTAGCTATATCTTGCCAGATGGCGGGTCATCATATATGTTATATTTGAGCCTTGAAAATCGAAAATTGAGACTTTGTTCTGGCATTAAAAACATAATTATATTTCAATTACAAACATTATTGCACATTTCCAGCGCCGAGAAGTAAGGATAGCATGCGGATATCTTTCGTGTTAAACTATTTTCAAATATCAGGTATAGATTCCACGTCCAACGTTGGACGATTGACTTCAGCAAGACACCCTATGGTAAGTGAGTTTCGGAAAGGGGATATCCGATGACTGTTGTCTATAGATAAAGGCCTTCTACTTCCTTGGGCATGTTGGTAGATTTAAATCCCCGAACACATTGACTTCATATAGACAAGCGAATGTTATAACGATGGCGTAAACGATTAGGAAAAGAATTCCCATCCTCTTGGTGAGTTGCCATTTGTTAAAGTGAGTTACAATTAGAACAAATGCCACCGTGGTTAGTAAGGTGATGGCTGAAAACAGCAGTCCGTTACTGCTGATTTCTACCACCCCTCCTACATCTACAGCTACCGTCTTTAACAGCCAGGGAAACCCAAGGCACATGAGAATGTCAAACACATTACTGCCTATAGAATTAGAGACAGCCATATCTCCAAGACCTGAAAACAGAAGAAAAACAGGATTTAATCGTAACAGATAATGTCCTCCTGTGTACCCGCAAAACGATTTCCCCTCCCTTCTAGTTTTTTTTTTTTTTTATGAAGGTAAGCTTTATATTTAAACTTAGACGTTAACTTGAAAGGAAAGACAACTGATTTTCGACCTTAACTTATCATTTTTATTGTATGAAGACATGAATCTTTAGGCCTATTGCACTTGCATTCGAGTAAGAATAGCCTTTAACTAGTTAATTTAACTGATGGGACTGACGTCATCGGCAATTTAACTGATGGGACTGACGTCATCGGCAATATGACCGATATGGTTTGGAGGACCTATAGTTTTATAGTCTCGCTTAACCAGACTTCTCGCGAGAATTTCGATCACGGCTAGATAGTCTGGTACCAGAGCATACTAAACGTCGCAGAAGAAAAATGGCCGTCATATTGTCCTGGTTTCGGACAGTTGGTTTTCTGATAGGTAAATTTTTAAATATATTTAAAACAATCAGTCTAACCCAAGACCTCAAATTAATTTATTTATAAATAAATACAAAGACTTTAGGTTCAATGTAATGTTTGAAATATATTTTAAAATTAGCCAATCAGAAAACCAACTGTACGATACCAGTACAATATGACGGCCATTTTCCTTTTGCAATGTTTAGTATGCTCTGGTACCAGACTATCTAGCCGTGATCGAAGTTCTCGCGAGAAGTCTGGTTTAGCGAGACTATAGTTCTTAAGGCGGAAAAGACCTCGATGGTTCACATGGTGAACTCTTCTGGGGTGTTTTAGGGGCATTATAGATAGGGGAGATAACTCCGATTAACATTTTGTTCAAATTTAATCACATGCCAGCTATTTCTTTTCACAACATGTTTAAGATGAAAAAGTTAAGTGGTGTTACGTTAAATGGGGATTTAAGCTATACAAGTTAACGTAGCGTTATGTTACTTAGTATGACTCCGCGGGTTGATTTTGTGCAATATGATGTATGGAAGTTAGGTTTTTGGATGATTTCAGGGAGATTAACTATTTTTACATAGAGGTGTGAAAGTAAACTTAATGGGTAACTTCACTGAGACTTACCATCTCTGGAAACAAAGAGAGAGGAGAGAGCATCAGGTACGCTGGTACCGGCGGCCAGGAGGGTCAGACCCATCACAGTGTCGGGTATGCCGAGAGCATCACCTAATATCAATACACAAGACCAACATACTCAATAGGAAGATTGTCACCAGATAGAAAAGCATCATAAAGAAGTATTCAGCAAACAAGGGATATCTTTTGTTCAGCCCCATTTATTTTCGATTTTAAGGCTGACGAAACACTCACGAAATGACACCAGTTGTATATGATTGGTCAAGCAAACATAACTGATTAACACCCCAATGTATACCATATAGGAATTAAAATTAGAAGTATCAAACGTTAAATTCTAGTCCAGTGATTAAATTTATAGGAAACCATTTTGTTAAATTAAGAATTTATATTAAAATCTGTAGTAATGGAGATGAGAAGCTTTGTGGATAAAGAACCTAGCTGAAGGGCATGACACGTTGTCGATACCTGCAGAAAGTATAAACACTTATCGTAGTTTTGTTCGTTGCGGATACCTGAAGAACTAATAAACACTTATCGTAGTTTAATTCGTTCGGATACCCGAAGAACTTATAAACACTTATCGTAGTTTTGTTCGTTGCGGATACCTGAAGAATGTATAAACGCTTATCGCAGTTTTGTTCGTTGAGGATACCTGAAGAACGTATAAACACTTATCGTAGCTTTGTTCGTTGTGGATACCTGGAGAACGTATAAACACTTATCGTAATTTTGTTCCTTGCGGATACCTGAAGAACGTATAAACACTTATCATAGTTTTGTTCGTTGTGGATACCTGAAGAACGTATAAACCCCTATCGTAGTTTTGTTCGTTGTGGATACCTGAAGAACGTATAAACACTTTAATAGCGTAATTGTTTACCTGAGATAGTGACCATCCAGACCATGAGGTAAGAGAAGGCGGCTATCCATACAATAGACATGATGAATGTAGCAGGGTACGTCTTTCTCCAGCAACCAGGCCATCTACAGTCAGGTATTGTAACAAACAACAAAGCTTTGATAGGTAGCATGGCCACCCAAAACACCCGGTGCAAGAACCCTTCGGGGATGTCCCAGGGGCTGTCATATTCCTCATGAGCTGTCATCAGATGATAAACATGAAATAACATTGAATTGCGGAATGTTTTTAGGAATGATCAGAAATAATATATAATAAAATTCTTTTCTACATATGTCGAATTCTTTCTCACATATGTAAAATTCTTTTCCACATATGTAAAATTCTTTTCCACATATGTAAAATAAAAATGTGGAAAAGAAATTCAACATATGTGGAAAAGAATTCAACATATGAAAAGTAGAAGTGATAAAACGGCATGCCGTAGCCAGATAGGATCAGGAATATTAGAAATTTTAGCAGATCGAGACGACAGATTATCAGCCCAGTCTTATACAATTTTAAAACCAGCTTTTCAATGCAGACTGCAGCTAAGAAGGCGTCTGTTTTAATAAAATGTACAATTTTGTAACCGTGACGTCATCTTCAGATAACACTCACCGTGGGTTTTGATATTTTCGTGACTTGTTGTTGAAGTGCCAAATTCTGTTTCCTGTTCCACTGCTAGGTATTTCACAGAATCTGTCTTTCCATTTGCAGCGTTCAAAAGTGGGTTCTTTTCTTGGGATTCTGTGCCATAATTACATTGTAACCATCCAATAGGAATTTGTTTGGCTTTTTCAATAAAATAAGCTTCTAATCGGCGATTAAAATACATGAGCACTATGTAGAGGACATATAGCATGACCATGATTAAGGCCTCGTACCTGAAACACACAGGGGAAAAATGGGCAATCAATCGATAATATTTGAATACTGATGGATAAAGCAGTTATGCAATTTAGGTTTCGGCATTACTTTCTAAATTATAACGCGTGTCGCGGCGTGTGGTTGGAGGGAGCCTCCTGTTGCTCCGGAACAGGAAGCCTTCTTTGAACATGTATTTGTATTGTCCTGCGGTTGTCCTGTATTTGTCCCGCGATGTTTTTGTGTTGTTGCCAGTGTTGTCGGGGAGGTTTCTTTCCCCCATTGGGCTGACATGTCGTCATGTGAGTGAGTAACCTTGAGTACAGCGTAAAACCCCAATCAAACAGAGTAAATTAGAACTACGTCGGCATCATTACAGGACAATGGATTGAATCACGTGAGTAATATCTAAAACATTGTGCATTTAATTTTTTAAAATATATATTTATATTTTATCTGGTCCTTTACTTTGAGCGTGGCTTGTAAATACTGATCACTAACAAGTAATTTGAATAAACAACATGTGAATACAGATGAATAACAAGTAATTTGGATGAGCCACATGTGAATACTTATGAATAACAGGTAACTTGGATAAACAACATGTGAATATACAGATGAATACCAAGTAATTTGGATGAACAACATGTGAATACTGATGAAAACAGGGTTAATAGGGATGAATAACATGTGAATACCGACGAATAACAGGTAATTTGGATGAACAACATGTGAATACTAATGAAAACAAGGACAATACGGATGAATAACATGTGAATACCGATGAATAACAAGTAATTTGGGTGAACAACATGTGAATACTGATGAAAACAGGGATAATAGGGATGAATAACATGTGAATACCGATGAATGACAAGTAATTTGGATGAACAACATGTGAATACTGACGAAAACAGGGATACTAGGGATGAACAACATGTGAATACTGACGAATAACAAGTAATTTGGTTGAACAACATGTGAATCCTGATGAATGGAGAGATAATAGAGATGAACAACAAGTATATACTTATGGATAACAGGGTAATAAGGATGAGCAACATTTGAATCCCGATGAATATCAGGGCGACCGGTATGAACAAAATGTGAATAATAATGAATAACAGGGTAATAGAGATGAACAACATGAGACCAACTCAAGCAGTGATTTTATGAGCCGAAATTTCAAACCTCACAAATACCAAGGGAACTATATATAATATGTGACTTCTGGTAGACTGGATATGTCACATATGATGCTCGAGTTATTTCGTCATTCGTCGGGCATGTTTAATTTATAGAAGTAAGTCAGACTTACCAATGAATTTTAGAGTCGTCCATGACTAGAATTAAACATATAATGCTGATCAGATAAAACATACAGTCACGTGTCATAGGCCACCATGTTAAGTATACTACCTGAAAGTAAATATGTTTAGGTACAGAAATTAGTACATGTGCATAAGCCTCACTCACGGCTCTCCGCAACAAAGACCCTGTTCAGCGATATCAATAGATACTGACAGGAATGTCAAAGGCCATCAACAACAATAGGTAAATCACAGCGGGCTTCAAACTTTCACAGTATCAAGGCGATTTTGAAAAGCGAGGACTAGGCCACTATACTATTTGTAGCTGCGGAAAACGTTTATTGTTTTGGAGTTGGAGGCGCCTATCGACCGCCTATCGGTCGTTATGATAAAATTGTGGTATTGGCACTGAGAAAAAGCATCAAAAGGTATAACACGATTTTAACAAGTCATTATCAGAAATAAGCCAGAGATTCGATGGCTACAGTACCAATATAACTTCATCTGAACGTGTTGTGAATAAGTCTGAACCTTCGCGGGTTACGTGCCGCGCGCAAACATACACAATACAGTGCACAGCTCAGCGGTATTACGCTGGACTCAAAGTTTTATTTTGTATTCAAACTGTATGGTGGTTAAAAAAATTATTCGAAATTCTAATTACGAACAGTTAAATTGGAGCCTATAATTTAGTATTCCCATGATCATATTCAAGTCGGAATTTAAATTGCTTATTTCTAGCACGTCAGTTTTAAGCAGACGATACATTTTCGAAGGCGTATTTCTAGAAAACTATTCATTTTAGAAACTTTATATTTGTACAATTGTTAAAAGATAATGCGGTAATTTTTAATGTTTATTGAAAGTTGCATTTTACATGATTTTTATAAGACTTTCCAAGTTGGAGTAGAAAAAAATCTACTGGGATTGTTCTAATCAAAATGTCGAAAACAATTAGGCACCGTTTATTAGTTTAAGGACTTCATGCTCAGTCAACTAATTAATTGATTTTTATCGTTATTTTACTTCGACAAAAAAATCAGGAAATTATGCCGTCTATTTTTCCGTTGACATTTACCCATATTGAAATATTTTTTTTAGAAATAATGATTGAACTCTCATCACATTCAAATATATGTAATCCTGAGTATTCAAGCTTTCTAATAATATATACATATATATGGTACATATTTATTTTCTTCTACGTAAGAGACTTAATACAGCGGGTGTTCTTAAAATCTACCAAGGGGTCCAGCAAGACCTTGATGAGAAAACTAATACCGATTTATATCGCTGTACCGACTCCCTCCCTTCAAAAACTCTCTCTACAAGAGTGCACCAAAAGTTTTAATCGGCTTCAAAGAAAAAACAGCCTATACTTCAAATAAATAAATTCATTCTCTGTAAACAAGCTTGTGGTGTTGTGATATTTTAATTTCCAAAGGGGTAGACACCCGATACTTCTCATTGTACGTTTGTTCATCTATCAAAATTCCACTAACAAGACAGGGCCGCCTGCACAGTTTGCTTTTTAAATTTTATCAAACTTACAGCACAAATAACAATCGGCGGTTTGGGTTTTCACTAGATGTCAACATCGTAGAGGTGTCAACAACAGCACTCTGACCTTATGCTCGGTCTTAAACCCCAAGGCTGCGATCCGATACTTTCCATAGCGTAAGAAATCTTCACGACAGAATGCTGGCGGAGGTTTATGGCAGTTTACTTCTCCGGACCTGCATATACGTATCTTGGTGAGTCTGGCGTATGTCTTCGGTGCGTCCTGTTTGCTTCTTGTCTTCTTTATACAATATTTTTCTGGTTCGTGGCAAATAGTTAATGGTCACGTAAACGTGAGAAATTCGTGACATACCGCTTCCGCCGAGGATGCAGAACCAAAGTCGAACATTTTTAGACACATCGTAGTTGTACCTGGTTCATGACGCTAATTAATCGATAAAGATTGCTTTGTACCTCAATAAGAATCCGCGGCAAAACTACCAAATTTGGAACCATATTTTAGCAGTTAAAAGATATACCATGTGACTAGATGACGTGTCTGTCATCCAGTCCCAACTTGCTCAAGTTAACTATTCCGGTGGAGTGGTTTCCATATTTTGGTCTATGCCAAAAACCTTATTCTTTATATAATTAATGCATTCCATCAATATTTGCTTATTTACTTAAAATCTTTTCAACAGAAAAGATAAACACTTGTCCAATATAACCTCTTTTTTTGACAATTTGTCATGGTCGCCAAAACAAAGATTGTACCAAAAGTATTGAATCTGTTCAAAAGGAAAGGTTAAAATACAAGGCTGATGTAACAAAAAAAACGAGCAAAAAAAAACACACACACACACACAGTACATATACAGTTTGATAGAGGCCAGGTATTCTATAACTTGGTTGCCGACAACCGATGTGCTTGTTTTGTTTTTTGCTAACCTCAAAACTGTGGTCTTACTTTTCCTTTGTTGCAATTTAAGCGAATTAATTTCATAAATCGTAGTTTCAAATTGAGCCCAACGGCGCGATGAGTGCCATGTTACAGCTGTTGTGAAATGAACGAATGGAAAGTGATCTGAATTTTTATAAAGCAAACTTCTCTACAAAACGTTCGTTACAAAAAAACTATATATTTATATATAAATAAAGTATTTAAAGGATGATTTGTTCCAAAGAATCATTTAATGGCGTACTTACCATGCCGGAAAACAAGGCACATATGGCGATAATAAAGAGTATATTAAAAACAGCTGATCCCACAATTGTGCCCACTCCCACGTCACTTTGTGCGATAAAAACACCTGAAAAGCGAAAAATGAAATGTGTTTTGTTATATTTAATGTGATAATATTAAAACATATTATAAAACTAAATTGCATGGAGATAATGCTCCCTACCCCCTTTCCCTATAAAACATTTATAACAGAGTTATATAAGATTTGCTGTCGCAGTTAAGGAATCTATTAACATAATAAAAACATAATAATACTTGTTTTATTTTGTTTATTAAAATGAGATGTAGACAGAAATGAGTGAACAATACTTTGTTCATCAGATCGATCGGCACAGACCGAACCTATACATACACCCCTGCCACGACTCTTAACTTGTTTAAGGGGCATTTATAATCAGATGTACTTAACATAACACAGGGCATTATAAGGTTGTAATAAACCAGAGGGTGTAATACATCCCGTCAATTAAGATGTTTCCGCTAGAATTGTGATACAGCCGTATGGGTTTTGTACAATGACTTCTTAACCATACGTATACGTCTTCAAGCTCAGCTTCTGACCAATCAAGTGGGTTAAATTTTGCATCATTTCAACTCGATTTGTATCTCTAAATTAAAGATCAAACACAAAAACAGCATTTTAATTGATGAAAACGTGTTTTAAAGACTTGTTTCGTCATATGAAAATAGGTTTTTATTAATTAAAGTGTATCCAGCTGAATGCTCTGTGATTGTATATGAATGAAAAATATTGTTGTTTTAAGATGGCTAAGGTGATTTACCTATAATTGACGTGAATAGTTCCGGTGCTGAACTTCCGGCCGCCATGAAAGTCGCTCCGGCTACATCTTCTTGAAGACCTAGATCTACCATGAGAAAGAGAATATCCAATGTTAGGGTTAAAGCCACTATAGTCATAATGACATACGGACCTCATAACCCCGTAGGTATCCGGGTAAGCTTTAATAACTGTTTACGTTTTAACTTTAATTGGGCTTATCTGTCCTTAATGTGCTGGTAAATAGGCACAGTTTCAGTTACAGTCAAGACGTGGCGAATCTTGCGATATACACATAATTTTCTCTATAAAAATGGCATGAATTTGTGAGGCGAAATTCTGATCATGTCCAATATATTTATTTATTTTGTTTTATAGAGGCATCAATACACAATATTTTCGCTTTGCTATAGATATATCTGATTTATCAGTTTCGCTGGGTCGATTACCTTTTAAAATATGTTTTCATTTTTTTACGACTAGAATTGTATTTAACTTACTATCACAGATCATTTCAAGGGAAGCTACAAAATAATCATCACAAACTAAAGCCAATGATGAGAACATGTAGAGGACGAGTAGAATGTGTATGACCACACCCCCTTTCTTCGTCTCCTCCAAAGTGAAGAAATTATCCGGGAATTCATAAATAGAACGTGGTGTACAGTTTTCTGACTCTGAATCTGAAAAAAAAAGTCAAAAGAAATTTAGAAGCACGTCTCGATTAAACATATTCACAGATTATCATTTTTTCCACTTGATGGAGTTTCCACTATGATTAAATAAAACAAAACATAAACAGCCGACAAATATTTAGTTTTGGATCTATAGCTTTGGTTCTTCACACGTCAAAATTGATCGCATTGTCCACAATGCGTGTATACGTTCTTTCAAAATTTTTGATCAGAAAATGTTCGCAGCATGAATTAAAAAAAAAAAAGATAAAAAAAAAACACAACTTAGGAATAATCAAATACTAAAATTCATGTCGGAAAAAGAGGTCGGCTATCACAGATCAAAAAGCGATAGTACAGGGTGGTCTATGGGTCCAAACGAAGAAGAGGAAAGCCAGTTAGATTGGAGCTTTTATTAGCAAAGTAAGCGGCGGTCCAACACATGATGACAAGTAGTCTACCACATATACACACATAGAAACTTCGTCCTATTAAATAGGCTTTGCATCACACCACACAGGGTAATCACCACGCTGGTTTGTGACCAATATACGTGATTTGTAAACGGCTTTCTGGTTGGCTGTTTGCTTTTACAATAGTCAAATGAAATATTTGTCCCGTTTTTTGAACCAAGTGTAACGGGTGTAAGTCTGGTCTAGTGTACTTTGATCCTTGCCTTTGGAAGATGGTAGTATATACGATATGTCCCGTGACCAGATAGGGTAGCGAACATACTTCACACATATTGATTCTTTGAGTGGCATTTAGAAGTCGGGAGTACATAAAACATGAAAAGACTTAAGTATGGATAACAACTTCTTAATTTATTGGATA
>JARFOD010161571.1:0-11963 GCA_031763545.1 Mopalia muscosa | reverse complement strand
GAACGGATCCTGGCCTAGCTAGCGCCATCTGTAATCGCATGATCAAGGGAGATCACTACGTCACCGATGTCAGTCTAGTACACACTGGACCGTGTCCCTTGCTGTCCTTCCCGCGTCCCAAGGGTGTGGTATAGCCTGTTCTTCGTTTCGTTATCAATCAAGATACGCTTGTTCTCCATTTATTGATTGTATTGCATAGACACAGCCTAGACTATGGGTGTATGGTTTTGATACTGGTTTAAGCGGGTGTCAGATGGGAGGACATTTAATTGAATTATATTCGGGGCATCAAAATGTAAATTCCTCTTCATTCATTTAGTTTCAGAGAGCAGTCAGCTCTGCAATGAAATTTTATTTTTATTATGTTTTAGTGTGTATTGATGGTCTTTACGGTGTTGGGTGTACCACTCCATGTGGTAACTGTCGTGACAATGGTGCGTGTGACAAGGTGAATGGTAATTGTCCAGGCGAATGTTCTAATGGTTTCACAAAACCACTGTGTACAGGTATAGCGACTTATGTAGTGTAAATAATTAACTTATTGACTGTGAAAAGTGAAAATATATTTTAAAATAATTTTATAAAAACAAATTATAATGCTCTTTCGTTTTGAGTTATTAATATAAGTGCTTTATTAAAAAGCTGTGAGTAAGGGGGGAAGGGGGCAACGATTATTGAAGCCAGTGTTAAGTTAGAAAGTAAATACGCGGGGCTCAAACGTAGTTGAGATTTTAATGTGGATATTTACAGGTATATGTTATCTATTCCATTAAACATATATAACACCAGATCCTAAAAATTCTGCTAACCGGTGTCTAGAAGTGGTTGGTCTTCATGAACAGAGGATAAGCTGTGGCGAGAACATAATGTAAAATCATGTTATCCAAGGTTCTTTATTTATAGATAAATTTCAATCAGACTGCATCCTTTGCAGTAAACATCAAAAATAGAAACAAATTAACTGAGAAGAACAAACATAAGTTAAACATAACAGTTTTTTCTTTGGTGTTTTTTGTTTATTTGTTGTTGTTTTTTGGACAGAGGATAAGCATTTACATTATTTTATATTTTACCAACTTAACACTTTTATTCTAACTATACTCTTGAATAAAAGTAGGAATGTCGGCAAAAACTAAAGTAATGACGTGTGTGACTGATCCACATCCTTTTTGATCCACTAACAGCACAATCACCTTCTTACCACTGGTCATTTTGACTAAATGTATCACTTTTCTGCAAATGGACAGTTATGTACTGCATTCACTACTGAACTAATAACATTTTGTATATAAATAAATTCTATTTGTTCCAGTGAGTGACCAAATCAAATTTTCGAATAGTTCTGATATTTGTTTAAGCTGGCGTCAGATTAGAGAACATTTAATTGTCATCAAAACGTGTATTCATCTTGATTCTTTTCGTTTCAGTGAGCAATTTCTGTGATGAATTGTTTCTCTTTATATTGTTTCAGAGTGTAATTAATTAGGGAAACTAAATATATCACTTTTCTGCAAAATGACTTTTATGTACTATATTCATAAGTTAAATCATAACCTTTTGTACAGGTACAAATTTTATTTGTTCAGTAATTGACAGAATAAAATTTTTCAAACCGGGCTTTGATACTGGTTTTAGCGTGTGTCAGATGGGAGGACATTTAATTGAATTATATTCGGGACATCAAAATGTAAATTCCTCTTCATTCATTCCGTTTCAGAGAGCAATCAGCTCTACGATGAGTTTTCTTTTTATTATGTTTTAGTGTGTATTGATGGTTATTACGGTGATGGATGTACCACTCGATGTGGTAACTGTCGTGACAATGATGTATGTGACAAGGTGACTGGTCACTGTCCAGATGGATGTTCTGATGGTTTCACAAAACCACTGTGTACAGGTATGGCGACTAATGCAGTGTTGTTAATAAACCTATTGGCTGCAAAATCTAAAAAAATAATTTTATAAAAGCTGATAAGAATGCTCCTTTTTTGTTTCCAGTCATAAGTTTGTCTTTGTTAAAAATCTGTTTGAGGGGGAGGGGTGGGGGAGGTCAACGATTATTGAAACTAGTGTTATGTTTGAAAGTAAATACGCGGGCTCAAACGTAGTAGAGATGTAAATGTGAATATTTAAAGGTAAATGTTATCCATTTCATTAAACATATATCGCACCAGATCCTAAAAATTATGTCAACTGGTGTCTAGCAGCGGATTTTCATCTTAAGCAGAGGGTAAGCATTCACCTTATTTAATTTGTGTATACACATCCCTACCTACCTAAATATTGTTCCACTAGCATGACCAGCACTTCGCCTTTTTATACCATTGGTCATTTCGACGGAAAGATATCGCTTTCCGGCAAATGCACGTATGAACTACATTCACTTCTTAAATGATAATATTTTATACAGAAATACATTCTATTAGATTCAGTTATAGGCACTATCGAATTTCTTTTAATCGTGTTCTGAAATAGGCGTAAGCGGTAGTCGGATTGAAAAACATTTAATTGTTACCAAAATGTGTATTCCTCTTCATTTATATTGTTTCAGAGATCAATCAGTTCAGTTGATAAAGTATTCTCTTTATTTTGTTTCAGTGTGTAATTACGGTGTTGGGTGTACCACTCCATGTGGTAATTGTCGTGACAATGATGTCTGTGATAAGGTGACTGGTAATTGTACAGGTGGATGTTCTGATGGTTTTACCGGAGCACTGTGTACAACAGGTACAGCCAAGAATGTATTCTTCATAATAAACTACTGTAAACTGTTAAAACTTATCAATAAACGCAAATAAGATTGGTCTTTCTTTTTTGATTTGAGTACTGAGTTTTTTCTTTGGTTAGGAGGATATATGTGGAGGGGTATCGGAAGAGGTGGGAGGGGGTCGATGATTATTCCAGTTTAATATTTGGAAGTAAAATAAGCTGGGTTCAAACGTAGTAGAATGTAAATGTAGAAAGGCAAAGGTATACGTTATCTGTTTCAAACATAAATCACACTAGACCCTTAAAATTATGTCATTAGGTGATTTCTGCTTGGACAGACGATAAGCATTTACATTATTTGTTTATTGTTTATGACGAGTGTGACTGTATTCCACATCCTTCAATCCACTTATTTGTTCCACTAATATGAACGGCACAATCACCGTTTTACCTTTGGTCATATTCAGTATTTATGTTACCGCTGGCGATTTGGTGCCTAACTCTGATGGTCGTGGGTCCGATTCCCGACAAAATTTTATGAACTAGAATCTATTTAAACTTCTGTGAAGAAGCTTTCTATTTATTATGTTTCAGAGTGTAATAATGGTTATTATGGTGCTGGGTGTACCACTCCATGTGGTAATTGTCGTGATAATGATGTCTGTGATAAGGTGACTGGTAATTGTACAGATGGATGTTCTGATGGTTTTACCGGACCGCAGTGTAAAACAGGTACATACAGTAAAACGGGTTTTGCCTCAAGCTTAAAAGAATTCTCTTCGCTTATCTGTTTTCTTAGGAGTGTGTGTGTGTGTTTTGTTATAGGGTGTGTTTAATGTGGATAAACAAAAATCACACCTTATCATAAAAATGATGTCACAAGTGTTCTAGAATTTCACCTTGAACATTTACGTTATATGATTTGTGCAACCATTTAAAATTTTAAGAACAAGTATTTCTCCAGAATAAAAGTTAGATAGGGGGAAACTCAGCAATGACGTTGGGTGAATTTTACAATGTTAGTAACATATTAAATCGATATAAATGTGTCTTTGTTCCATATCCACAACCCAATTTATTCCTCCACTTATACGAACAGAATTGTTTCCTTTTTACCATTGGTTATTTTGACTGAAAGATTTCAGTTGTAAATGGACTTAATTAGTACTCACTACTTGAAATGTTAACATTTTGTACAAAAATAAATAACGTTTGTTTCACTGTTTGATCGAAACAAAATTGTCGAAGTGGCTTAACCAGGGGTCAGGTCGGAGACAATTTAAATGTTCCTTCCGCTGCAGCTCGTTTCAAACTTCATGGATGGGTTTTATGGCTGTAACACTCCATGTGGTTTTTGTTTCATCTTTATTTCGTTTTAGAGTGTATTATTGGTATTCCACCCCATGTGGTAATTGTCGCGATAATATGATCTGTAATAAGGTCATTGGTAATTGTCCAAAATGTTGTTCTGATGGTTTTAAAGGAGCCCTGTGTGACACAGGTAAAGTGACCACTGTATTGCTGCTAAAAAACAAATGCCTGTATAAGCAAAACATGTTTTATGGGTGGGTCAAACCCAGGGTTACATTCGCTGAGGCGGGATACGTTTGTCTTACTACAAGTGGATTCGTTAATACAATTAATTGTTTTCATTAAAACATGTTTGGAGTATTACAGGCAATTTGTTTTTGATATGCAATACAGTGGTCACTTTACATGTGTCCACAGTATTTTTGACTGCATCGAGAGTGGTTTCCATCGCCAATTGGACTCGCATACCATCATGTGAGTGAAATAAACTTAAGTACAGCGTTAAACTCCAAGCAATCCAACAAATCAATTTATATTTCCCAATTGATAACATTTTTATTTTCTCACAAATCTGTATTAAACAGACTGTCCTGATGGGCTGTATGGTCGTGGTTGTTCCACAACCTGTGGCGCATGTATTAACGGCGGAATCTGTGACAAAACCACTGGTGACTGTCCTGAACAATGTTCTGCTGGGTATAAAGGGTCACTCTGTGAAACAGGTAATTATTTCGCTTGTGTTGTTGTAGCCAATATTATGTACCATTCTACGCAATTCTCGATTGTGCCGTGTTTCACGCCTTATCTAAGAGTAAGAACCTTTTATGGAGTATCTATGCTGTATTTGGTGATTTGCCGCCGTTAATGCTAGGTTTTACTGTCGCAAATTGAGTTTTACCGGCGACGCATCAGATAATCCTGGCGATTATCTGTGGCGAACAATGTGTGAGAGAAGCCGTTATAATGGTCCCTATATAAATATAAATAACCCGTTGGAGGCAAAACTCTTTTTGACCTTAATCACATGCAATAGCTGACTTTGGACAGATTGTAAATCTTGTTACTTAGTTTTATTATATAAAATGACCTTGATTTTTCCGGGTAGAGAAATGCTTAAAATTATAGAGATTTTCAACATTCCATTAATATGAAAGTTCTAATCATGTTTATAGATTCCTGTGTGGTGCTTCCCCGGTTCTTTTTGTGCTGCAACTTTATAGCTTAGTTGTAAGTTTACTGAAACAATTTATCGCTGAAATAGAAAAAAGACAATTTTAATTTTGATGGCTGGATGTCCCCTCTTATTAACCTCGGCATCTTTGAATAAATGTTACTTTTCGCTTAACATTTATATTGTTCTGTAGTGTGTGGAAACAGCACGTTTGGTTTAGACTGTAGCAAAACATGCCATTGCTCCAACGACACATATTGCAATTTTACTTCTGGAGAATGTGGATTGTATGGATGTGCTTCCGGTTTCACCGGAGATTCCTGTCAAAATTTGCTGATCCAGCCAGGTAAGGGTTGATAAACTTTCTACTGATCTTATACGGTTGCCGTGGAAGTTTAATTTCGGCGGTTGGCTTTAAAATCAGTTGGTCAAGGGCTTATATTCCTTAGTTCAATCAGCAAACTTGGTAACATTATTTTGTTTAGCTGTAGCTGTTGGGCATGTTCACTTTTTTATAATGGGAGTCTCGGGGAAGATGCAAGGGATGTAATTGTATCCTTGCAAAGCGGTCCTCTTTCGTCAGAACATTCGTGATAGTGGAACTTTTACATGACGTCACACACATTTTTGCATTGTGATCGTACTAAAACGTCCATGAATGTCGACTGGTTTGACGTCAGAGGACCGCCTGCAACGCCCCCTTTTTGACATTACGAGACTCCCATTGAAGTACTTGTTATTATCCTTGGAGTAACATTAATATATACAATGTAATTACACCATTATGCACATGGTAAGAGGAAATAAGAGATAAACACTACAGATATCAATAAGTGAATAATGTTAAATAAACAGTTAATGGTAAATTGTCAGTTAATGGTAATATTTAGTTATTAATTAATCAATTACCATAATATTCATAGTAACTATTATTTTGTTATCATCATTTGCGTATGTTTCTTTTAAGACTATATACCTTTATTACCAATATTTTCCCACTTCTGTACACAACCCACAGGTCTAAGCACTGTTACCATTGGCGCAATTTCTGGCGGAGCCGCTGGTCTTCTTGTTTTGCTCATCATCGTACTTGTCGTTGTCTTAATGAGAAGAAGGTAACAACATCGAAAACATCCCAAAATCTACTTAACTTTCTGGTTTTGAAATTTTTTTAAAAATCCTCACGATACTTTTTAGACATTTTAAGCCTCCTGATAGTTACATGCGATAGACCGAAGAAATGCCATTTAATAATGTATATTCTCGATCAGATGGTTGGCTTGGGTTTAATGGGTTTTCATCACAGTGTTCCCATCTCTGAGGTTCCCGGTGTTCTGGATACAGTTATGCTTCTTGCCGCCTAATATAACGATACCCAGACCAACATTTCCATTCTTGCAAAAATAAACACTTATAACTTGTACACTTTGGCAATCAAACTTTCGGAAAAATCTGTTTCCATTTTCAGGATATGTGATGGTAGAGTAAACAGGTAAACAATGTACAGTTTGGAGACAAAGTATGAACAAATAACAATGGAGCTATGAGCTATGTACAACTAGTTACACATAAAGGCCAATTTCATTAAAATGCAAATATGTCAAATACTAATCAGTGTATGGTCTGTTCATGGTAATAGATAGACATGATTGGTCGACCGCTCTACAACGCGTTTATGAAAGAAATATAACCGGATATAATAGAAAATTTCGGTTTGTATCACGTCCTCCGATTGTCCTGCAATATATCCGGTTTCATTCACCCATTGGGCTGGCACGCCATGATGGCAAGGTCATAACCTCCAATACGGCCGGAAACCTGAATCAATCTATCTAACAAACAAATTAATTTCCAGTCATACATTGCTTCTATTAAAGTGGAAGTAAACCTAAATAACAATAAAGTTAATCTGAATATATAATGTGTAACCAACAGTTTTAAAAAATGATGTTGAGGTTTGAATATGTTTTCTAATCCTGCTAGAGTACATTTAATAATTCGCGTGGTAACTCACGTTTGGTGGACGTTCCGTGCCATACATGTCTGTATGTATAGCATTCACTACTGTTCGATAAATAAGCGCCAACAAAACAGTATGTATCTTCATTATTTATAAATATCAATCGTAAAATTATTTTTGGGAATATTTTTTGAATAATTATAAGTCGGAGAAGGAGAAATGATATGGCATGAACATTTCCCCATACATCAGTTGGAAACATATTATTCTTGTTGCTATCCGTAATACAGCAATCTTTTATTTTGTTTGTTTAATAGGAAAGGTAAAATGAACGAAAATGGGGGATTCCTTAACGAAGGATACGTTATCACGGAAGAAACCGATAATCGACAAGAAGGTAAACGCAGTTGTTGGTGAGATGCTATCACTTGATATCTCATTCTAAATGTTCCACTTAAGAACAAGCAGTGATAATTATTATTTTCAATCCCATGCAATTACTTGATGTAAAAACGAATGAAAAAGGTAACTGTTAAATTTTTTTTTTTACTTCCTTTTTATAACACATATCTGTTACAATCACGTGTAGACTTAACCATTGAGAACTGTTGCAAGAAAATGTGGAGATTTCTCTTGACTAACAAAAATAAAATTCATTCTATCAATAAAAAGGCCATTTGCTGAGTAAAGCAACTTTTGACCTCTGCGTCTGAATTGTTAGCTTTACAACAACCCTCTTTTGTTCTCAGACCAAAGTGTGGAACTTGTCGTCCACGAAGCTACTGTGTACGCCAATACGATGGATGTCCAGCGATCACCGACTGCTGTTGGCCTCACAGATTTCGTAGAGTTTGTCAGCCAAAGTTTGAAGGCGAGCAAGCCATATAAAGACGAGTTTCTGGTAAGAGTTTCATGTTTTTTCAAAGTTGATTCTTTTTAATTGTGTTTCTGTATACACAAAACAAAAACAGCCAAACAATTAGAACAAAACAAGTAATAACAAAAAATTATATATTAATAAACCAAAAGCTTCTTACTTGCAGTTCTCGTGGTACTAAGAAAGTATGTATTACAACAAAAGAAAACAATAGATTAAGTTGACAGAATTCATCCAGTGACTTTCAAACTGATGTTCGGATTGGATGGAAGGTTGTCTGGCAAAAGCCACATTTGTCATTCAATCGTCGCCTTGCTTGGACTGTACATCGTATCATTCTTATACGCTCTTAGAAATATGATTCTTTGAGGATCCAGTTCGACAAAAACGTTCTATTATATAAGTAGACAGGAAGAAATCCTTGGAAGAGTATGTGAGGATATGAGGGTACCATACAGAACCGAAAGAGGTCCATTAGAGCCATAAGAGAGTATTTATAATTATTCAGTGCATACCCCCTATTGAATCACAACAAAATAAAATTCGATGAAGCTACTGAACAAGAAATGTTTTATTATATAGATTTTAATTGATAATTATTCAAGACATATTAATATGAATCACCACCCCCAAAAAGTTAACTAACTATTGTGATTTTTGTTCAAAAAGAAATTGCCACAGAAGTTGACTAAGTCCACAAAAGAGGCCAACAAGGCGCATAACCTGGCAAAGTGGCGTTACAGGGGAATATTACCATGTATGTATTTAAATAATGTTACAAATATTATAACCTTCCAAATAGTTAAGAATATCTCAGTTGTGGAATGCTTTGTTGTAGAGTTAGACTCTGGCGACTGATGTCCTTGGGTGAGTTTGTGAAGTGTCAATTGTAGGAGCATGGGAGAGAATACTTTATACATATTCTAGAGTTTTGTTCCATATACAAATTTATAGGGAGGGATACAATATTCTTCAGGCATTTTAACCTGTATTGTATTAACGGTTTTAAAGACATGAAAATGCATTTGAGATGAAAAGAACCAATTCAACAATGATGTGGAGAAAGCGGGAAATTTGAATGATTTTGATGGAACTGAAGTAAACTCACCACACTGGCAAACTAAGATATTTTATCTTTATATGAAGTATCGGAACCACCTAACTGCTGTTTCAATACAATTCATACAGCAGCATGTGTTGGTTTTTGTAATGTAGCACATTCCATAAATACGGAAGTTAGTGGAGTGTATTGGCGGAGTAATACAAAGCTAAGGCTTGATTTCTGTCGCATAATGGTACAGTGTTAAAGTTTAACGCTATGCTAGTTAATGTATATATCTCTGTTAAACTCTGCTCTGTATTGTTTGTGTTTGTTGATGTCGTTGCTTGGTTTATCTATTTTAAAATAGAATAAAATAAAAATAAAGACAAAAAATATTTCTTATTTATTTATGTTTTTTAAATAAAAAAATAAATGAAAAAATTAATAAATAACTAAATACCATTTTTCTTTTATTTTTTTATTTTTTCCTGTTGTATGTACATCTTTGTTTCAAGTGTGTAAGTATCTTAAGTAAAACTGATGTATAACTTCAAGTTTCATTACAAAAATTGAAGTCTGATATTTGTGTTCCAGATGATGATACACGGGTGGTTTTGGAAACAGTCAACGACGACCCCACTACAGATTTTTTTAATGCCTCGTATATTGAAGTAAGTATGGAATATGTTAGTTGTCTTCCTGTCAACTGAAACATAACGAGACAGAAGGATAGCACTAAATTAGCATAAAGTTCGATTCCCGGAAGGGTTTCAACCTGCATATTTTTCTGAACTAGAATCTGTTCAAACTAACGAAAATACTGTTAATGTTCACTTTCTAAAAGACACAAAAATTATTCATAAATTAGCATACATATTTATAATAACATACGTTTTGTTACATGTACATGTCAGTTAAAATGGTCTTCTCTAAATATTACCTACAACAACTGGGAAGCTAATCGGCAAATTTTGTAAAGGAGTTTATTTTATTTTATTTTTTGATTCATCGGTTTAATCTTGTCCACGATAGTATTCTTTGCCCAGCCTTATTCATCATTGTGTTTTTTTTTATATTTACAAATATAAAAATAACAATTTAATACAATAAAGCCGATTTATTGCTCATTATCAGTGTTGGCAGGTGATTTCGATTAAAAAATTTGTTTACGCCTGTTCCTTTAGTAGACATAATTCAATCATTTATCTCTCATTTATTAATCAAACAGGGATATGGGACAGAAACAAGTTACATTGCGTCACAAGGTACGTCTGAACAGTTTATTTTTTTAACTAATACAAGTTTCCCTATATTTGTGACTTGTAGAAACTTGTATAATTGTCAGAATAAGAACGCATATTCTTTTTAACAGATATATTCATTGATTAATCCCTATATCTATAGAATACCAGTCTCTAGGAGGATATGTTCCTAACCCATATACCGAATATCTTATTGACTTCATATTGAACAATACTTTATATACGAGGTTAATTGTCATTACATTCTTTCGAGAAGTGGAAAGGCTTCAGCTTAAATTGATCAAGTTAGAAGCTAACAGCAGTTAACAATATACAAAAATGTACAAAGTCGCAATACTTGTCATTTCTTTATTAAGTTTCATCAAACCATTCCATAATCGAGTTTATTCTCCCGAGAAGTCTGTAGGTTACCATAACACGAGATTAAGATCTGTTAATTTTTCTAGAACATAAAATGATTCATCGATTTTGATTAATCTACATCCCTGTACTGTGTGATTGATTTAGAAATATACATATTAAATTGAAAATTTTCATGGTATTTTAGCCTAGATTATTTACAAATTAAAAGTATTCCTACACTCTTAGAAAAAAAATGTGACTCTGATGGAACCATTTAAGGTCCCTCGGTCATGGGTCTGGTGGGAACCTTTATAGTTCTGTATGCAACCCTCATAGCAACTGTTCCAATTATTATCACTTTCTTCTTATTGCAAAGAACCGTTTTTGCCGTCATGTTTCCATATAGAACCATCGTAGTTTCTAAAGGACCCACAAAGAACCATTCTATCTAAGACTGTAACTCTAAGTGTTCCGTGTCTAATGTCACAGGTTCGATTCCAGATTTGATTATCAATCAAACTTTCAGAACATTGATTTTTGCAATTTGAATTAGTAATGTTTACCCAACAAAATATATCAAATAAAGTACATAGCAGGTTGACGAAAAGTCTATAAATCAGTGTCCCTGCATAAAATCCTATATATCATAGAAGATAAGCTATGTACGTATATAAGTCTATCCTATCTAACGGCGAAGCTCTCTGATCGCCATCAACATATGTATTGCTTAATAGCTATCACACTGACACAGATAAACTCCCAGAGACAACTTTATTCATAGACCTTAATCTAGAGATGGGTTATGCCGCATATGGGTAATCAACATTGGTTTGTCTGTTTGTTTGTTTGTTTGTTTGTTTGTTTGTTTGGGGTATAACGTCGTACTCAAGGGTATTTCACTTATATGAGGACGGATCGTGCATGGGAATTGGTGAATCATGCTGAGATCACGGTTTGGATAAAGAAATGTTTATAATCCAAAACAAGCGATACTTTTACATTGGTATAATATTTGTTTGCTTTTGGTTATTTTGTTTCTTCAGGCACAACGGAGCACAATATCGACGATTTCTGGAGACTGATTTGGCAAGAACAGACCGGGAAAATTATCATGCTGACACATCTATTTGAGAACGGAAAGGTTAGAATTAAATTTGCCAAATCCATGCTTATTATTTGCTGTCAAGATCCTTGATAACTTGATAACAAAAGATACACTGTTAGAAGAACCTGGTCGAAACGACCAGCAAAAAGCTGGTCGCCGGCGACCAGCAAAAACCTGGTACAGT
>JARFOD010161560.1:0-11963 GCA_031763545.1 Mopalia muscosa | reverse complement strand
TTTTATTTTTTTACTTTGTGATTTTTTTTATTTAAATCATGATTTTTTTAAGCTGATTTAAATCACGATTTAAATCACGGATTTAAATCAACTGATTTAAATCAAACAACCCTGGAAGTGACGGGGGGAAATGGTTTGGGGGGAAGTGTATTGTATTCAATAAGCTTATATCTTACCTTTGGTAACTATGCTAATTTTGGTTTCATCAAGTTTCTCTCCAAGAAAAGGATAGTTGTATTCATCTAAAGCTTTTCTAAAGACAGCGTATGCAGTTGGGCCACAGATGGGTAGAATTCTGAGTAGTGTCCGTGTCCTGGTTTGTGGGGTCTTTGGTTCAGTAGCCATGATTTCATCCCAGTTATTCTGTGTAATAACGGTTTCTTGAAACAAATATACCAGCATGTCCTTCACGTCGAGGTCTGCTTCCAGGAGAGCAGCGTTCAGTCTCAATCTCTCTCTATCCTCTTCGTCCATTACTGAAACACATATGAAACAACACCAGTTGAAAGACAAAATTAGTATTTGTTTATGTGTACAGATAAATTCAATCAAACTTATGTTTTGTATTTTAAGCCCACTGTATTGGAATGAATAAAAACATTAGTCCATTTATTTTGATCAGCAGAAATAACGTTATCAAAATTTATGGCACATATAGCGAAAGTGAAAGTAAAATGACATTTATTCTCACAGCCACAAAGATTGTGCAGTGCCCATATTTCGCTTCTTCAAATAAAGAGGAAAGATGGCTTGGTTTACGTCCATAAAACCTCGAAATCTTCGTACGCGTATCCATATTTGATAACTGTCCATGATACGATAGGGGTTAAAAAATACACACCTTAAAATCTGTATTTCCTGCAGGCCCTAATGTTAATTGAAACAAAAAGGGAACGTGCCGGTCGGTAACTGTGTCAACAAAACGAAAATCCCCAAACAAACTAGAAACGGACAAAGATGTGCAAAAACCTTTATTCATTTGCACCAAAAAATAGAATAAACAAATTATTAAGAAAAATATATTTATATTGTTATTGCGAAAAAATATTTGAAGGGTTTTATATCAGACTATTTAATTTTTTGTAAAAACATTAATTTGTTTCTTCTGGAATTGTTTCGTATTTTTGGTCAGGATTTTTAATAAAGTGAACTTTAGACTCGGTTGACAGTTCTCGCTCCACACAGGTTCTTCTGAAGATGTTTCGTCTTATTCCACGAAGATGCCAGCTCCAGATATGGTCGACGTCTTCTGCAAATGCGAGGCTGTCGATTTTACAGTCCCTACGCGGACTTAGTTCACAGCCGGCTCAGAAAGAACAAACTTCGGTCTCCACATCAACGAATGAAGCTGGCGTCGTCAAGGCGCAACAACAACAACTTCAGCCTCACTTCACTAAAAACTTATTTTTGGGAAACTTCGACAAGGTGCTCACGCCATACTTATATCTTTTAAGTTATTTCATCCCGTTACGTTGTCTGTAAAAGGACTGAATACGCAATCTTGTTTAAATTTTGACAACAAAACAGAAAAAAGTTTGGATAAAATTAGCGACGAGTGAGAGACAATGATACTAGTTAATAGTGAGGAACTCCAAATCCGTCCTTAGGGTCCACAAAGGCTAAGATTTCTAAGAAATATTCTGTACGAAAAGTTCTTAACGGGTTAAACTGGTTAACAGCCTTCTACAGCACTGTTTTAAATTAAATTTGTATTTTCATAAAACCTTTCTACATTCAAACACATTCACTTACCAGTAACCGCTTCTGTGCTTTCTTCAATTTTTGATTCTCTTATATTTTACCTTCTGTCTGGGGGCTACCAATAGGTTTTTGAAGCTAAAATAACTAACTGTATGGAATATCGTTATGAAACTTGAAACACACATACACCATTGGTTGTAGTTGTACATTTTTTTATTATAGTTCCACCAATATTATTTTGTCCATCTGGCATCTGTCCAGATGGCTCCAATCCATTTTCCTGAGCAAAGAAGAAAGGTTGCCAGGTTTATTGTTATGAAAGTTGGCATTTTTTTTAGCATAAGCTGATTGCAATGGTAACCAAATTGATTTACCCTGCAAAAAATATCTTGGATTATGGTGGTATCTGAATTCTCATTTTTTTGCAAACATTTTTTAAGATGGCATGTTGTGATCCCTAGTTTGACATATCTTAAAGTTACCATGGTTGCAATAAGGGGTGGGGGAGGGTGGGGGAGGACAAAGTTTTGTACCCAAACTGTTTCGTACCAAGAGGTTTCCGGCCCAAGTCATTTCTTATCCTAAAAATACTGATGTGAGAATAGCCCTTGCAATTCAACTATTGACTTCAGCAGAAAAAAAAGTGCCGAAGCAAATTGACTTTGCTTGGGCAAGACATGTGTTTCTTCAGTATTTTTCTAACAACAAAGCAAATTTATATCATACAGCAATAAATTACTAGACAGCAAAAAATAAATGCTTATGGGTTCTGAACTTGGCACCTGTCCGTCTTCAGCACGAGACACCCTGGTACAAATTTGCAACTGTCATTACTGGTTACATTTGATTAAAATGTTCATTAGCCTTGTATAATCCTGTTAATTATCATCAACATAGAATTTACTTGCCTTGGGAAATGAGCTTATGTCAACTGATTTGTAAGAACTGTGTTTTAAATACAAATGGATGACTTGTTGACTGATCCGTAGCTCAGTACACAAAACAGTCACTGGTGGGCTGTGACTGCTGGGTTTATCAATTACTAATTTAGCAAGCTGCTGGTCAGTATATTTTCTATTTCCCCCCCATTGCTTTGAAATGTCAAGCCCAAATCCGTCACTCATCATCCTTTCAACCAATGAGAAATCAATTGGCAGAATGGTGATTCTGGTCATGTGGGGTTGATGTTTTAGTCAATTTACTTTTAGTAGTCCATAGATCTTTCAAAATATTTTATGGACTGAGCTATGACATGCAGCCAGACAGGTTAGGCATTTGTCTTTGTCATCTCACCAAGTTTCTAGAAAATATTGAGGCTCACGAAGGGAGGTTTTTTTATCAAACTTTGTTATGTTTATTCTAGTGATACTTGATTATATTCCTAGTAATTGGATTCTATTTGTGACCAAGTAATGTATATAACTACCTTGCAATGCCTAATATGTTTTTAAAGCATAAATCTTTTGATTTTTGTTGCTGAAATATTGCCCCCTTGCTAACCTCAGACAAGTAAAAATTGAAAACCTTATAGGCATTGACATTGAAACAAAGATGTTGACCCAGATATCAGACATGCTTTTGATAATTGTTGAGCAAAGTTACATTTTAATTTTTAATATTTCAAAAAAATAAATCAAATTAAAAAAAAAGACAGACATTTTTTAATTGTTGGTTTGCTTATAAATACTGTACATGTTGTTACATAACTGAAAAATGCATAGTTTACCATAATCCATTTAAGACAATAGTTTCAGTGAGTAATAAACGTAAATCATTCACACTAATCCCATAATCAGTTTATAGCGGTAATAAACCCTTAACTAAGTTTATTTTTTACACAATATTGAATAGCTATGGTAATAAGTTCAACTAACAGGCTTAGTGTCAACTTATTGTCATTTCATTGTTTTCGTTATTTTGGGATAACACTTTCGTTACTTTGAACAGATTCTAGTTCAGAAAATGTTGCAGGTTGAAACCCGTCTGGGTACTTATTGTGATTTGTAAACAAAACTCTATCAATTTTTGATAAAAGTAGAAATTTCAAGCAAGTAATGTTGATACTGTGACCAATAAATAAATTATTGTAAATAAAAAAGCATTTAAATACTATTTTCACAGTGTATACGAAACAGTCTGGGTCTTGGAACCCATCTATACATGTATATACAATAAAATAAGTTTTTTGCTTCTTATTGACTTGCCTAAGCATACAACCCAAGTTAATGCCAATATATAAATATTTTCATAAATTCCTGTTAAAATCAAACTAAAAGAGGATTCAGAACCCTGAAACCTTTAGGTCTGAAGAATTTGGAATACACCTGGGAATTTTTTTCTAGAAACTACCCTGGTTGTGTGCCACAAAGGATTAGGAAAATTAAAAGCAAATTGTAACTGAGCACAAAACCCCCTAAAAAACTATACTTTTGTTTTTTCAGTCCATGTTAATATTCCCGGAGATCTCTGAGCCAGAGGAAGTCCAGTTTCTCAATGAGATGGTGGCACCCATTGAGAGGTACTTCGCAGAGGCATGTAAGTTTGCTAAATGTATTTATCTATTTACATATATATAATCTTGAGTATTCAGGCGTTCCAAAATTATATATATACCTATGTGCGTATATATACCTATATACGGCACAGACTTACATTCTTTCGCATTAAAGAGAACGGGTGTTCTGAAAATTTACCAAGGGGCCAGCAAGACCTTAACCAAATATCTTGTGAGCATCTCCTGTTGCTGTTTGCATTTGACTGATTGATAAACGGGCTAAATGTGAATTGAGTATATTGTTTAAATTGATTATACTTTGTGTTATCAGTGGACTCCAATCAAATTGATGTAGATGGTAAGATCACTGATGAAACCCTACAGCAACTGAAAGATCTGGGTTTGTTTGGGCAGCAGATTCCTACGGAGTATGGTAAATATATCTAAAATCTGCTAGTATACCTGGGCACTATGCTTCCTTTTTTTGGGAGTGTTTTCCGTCTGTCGACCCTCAGGTTTATGAGTGAGTTATGACGTGAACATTCTGTTGTCATATAAGTGAAATACACTTGAGTACAGCGTTAAACCCCAATCAAATAAACAAACAAACTGTGTAGTGTTTACTGAAAGGTTTTAGGGCCCTCTGGCTATAAAGGGCAGTTTGTTTAAGGGGAAATGCTGTCCTTACTTAGCACTGGAGGAAGATTAACTTTCCAACATTATGGAAATGCTTCCCATCTTGGTTGTGCTAGTGTCAATTATTGTGTCAACACATGTGGTTCGGGCAATTGCAGGGGTGGTTTTCATGAGGTTTCCTCCTGGTTTTCCACCATATTAAGGCTGTGTATCATATGAGGTACCCTGAGTATTATGGGGAACCGCAATCAAACTATCAAACAGACCCTACCTTTGCTCTAAATCACAGGCTTGTTTTTATCAGGTTTCCTTATGGTATTCCACTGTATTTGAGCAATTCACAAAACTTTTGCATATCCGTGAAATATCCTTGAGTTAATGGACATCTGCAGGAACGTACATGTTTATCTGCCTGTGTTTCAGGGGGCCTGGGGCTGAACGCCACGCAGTATGCTCGTATTGCAGAGGTGACGGCCCTTGATGGCTCTGTAGCAGTCACATTAGCAGCTCACCAGTCTATTGGACTAAAGGTAAGAAATTCATAGATATACCTGTAATAATAGAAGTCAACCGTATTCCTTTATTGTGGGAGTTTTTTCTTTTTTAACGAGGTTTCCTCTCAGTTTTCCACCATAATTAGGCAAAGTATAGTGTTAAGTGGATAATTCGTCATTATTAATTCCCTCTGGCTAGAAGCAGAAGTTTCCTCCCACTGTAACAAGGACAGGAACAGTGTGAAGTGCACAATCCGTCATATAAATGAAATACTCTTGAGTAAGACATTAAACCACAATGAAAAAAACAAACAAACAAACAAACTCTAGGCTTGGAGCCTATGGTTATTTGAGTTCCAATAAATTACATCTGTAATTGCCAGTAGCTGACAGGTGGTTAGGGGGAGATTCTGGCTCACCTGGTGTCCCAGAGCTGCAGAAAGCCGCCCTGTTTTGGGTGTCTTTATACATGTATTACTAGTTTGTGTAGTGATTGTCCTGTTTTGTCTTTGTTTGTTGGGGGATTTCATCCAGCTATATGTTAGCTAGTACCCCATCCTATGAGTGAAATAACCAGATGAACGGTGTTAAACCCCAATCAAACCAACCCTAATAGATGAACAGTTCTCCCTGCGAAGTCATCGAGATAAATTTCATTTTGAAATAATGTTGATTGAAAATTACACAAATTCTCCTTTTCAAGAGGAAATTAAACTTAAAAGTTTGAAAAAAGAATCTTGTTCGATTTAACTCCCATCAAACAGGCCCATTTTGATTTTATTTTGGAACAAGGTCAAGACTTTTAAGACTTTAGGTATAAGGGAATATTTGTCAGTTGTAATTAGAGGCCATAGAGATAAAAGCCAACAGAAAACTCAACTTTATTTCAAATTCATTGTCTTTTTGTCAAGGTCAGATTGAGTTTTTTTTAATTTGCGCCAGCTTGGTCGGCATGGCCTTTGAGTTTTTAAAGTTTTTAAATGGTGTTTGTTTTATGTAGTAACTAATGCGGGTGATTGTGTTGGCAGGGCATCCTAATAGCCGGTACAGATGCCCAAAAGGAACAGTACCTGCCCAAACTGGCCACAGGGGAACATGTTGCTGCCTTCTGTCTGACAGAACCTTCAAGGTCAGTGTGGGGAAAGAGCACCTCAGAGCACCGCACTATTAATAGTGCCCACGGCCGTGGCTTAGTGGTAGCATGTGCACTTACTAAGCTGAACCTGCTTTGATGTACCGTTCACGGGAGCGGATGACTGTTGACCATCAGGTATAGGTCCACAGCCATGGCTTAGTGGTAGCATGTGCACTTACTAAACTGAACCTGCTTTGATGTACCATTCACGGGAGCGGATGCCTGTTGACCATCAGGTATAGGTCCGCGGCCGTGGCTTAGTGGTAGCGAGTGCACTTACTAAATTGAACCTGCTTCGATGTACTGTTCACCAGATCGAGTCGGCCTGCCAACCATCAGGTATATGAGCGAGTCACAAATGTGGCTTTGGCAATTGCAGGGGTGGTTTTTAAGAGGTTTCCTTACAGTTTTCCATCGTAATAAGGCTAGGTGCAGTGTAAAGTCGACAATCCATTGTCATTTAAGTGAAATAACAAACAAACAAACAAACTATATCAATAGTAGCACCTATGTAGATCATGCATGTGTATAGTCTGTTCACAACACCTGCAATGTTTAAAAACATATTTTCTTGAGCATAGAATGGCTGTGACAGTCATGTTGTTCGTGTATAGTTAAAGGTTTTACCTCATGCTGTCTTTGTTGTGTTGTGACGCCAGGAGTCAAATTTACATATTGTCTTTTCTCTTTTAAAATCTCTTCTCCACAAACTTTGTGGGATTGAGTCCACTTGTAGATCATCAGGTATATGAGTGAGACACACAATCTCTCTCTGGCAATCACAGGGTATAGTTTTTACAAGGTTTCCTCTCAGTTTTCAACCATCATTAGACAGTACGCTGAATGACCTCAAATTCGTCCGTTAAATTACTATTTTGGAAGCTATTTAAAAGACATGGAAATTGCCTGAGAGACAGAAGATGAATTTTTCAGTTAAAAAGCATCAACATTTGTCAGAAAGCATGAATTTGTTCAAAGACATGCTGTAATATTGTCACAACACGCACAAAAGTTAGGATTTGTCGTAGCTGAAATTTGAAGTGATTTAGGATAACTGAAATACTGATGAAGTTTTAATTATTGTGAATAATAGTGGTAGTGATGCTGCCTCCATCCAGACCCGAGCCACACTGTCAGAAGATGGGAAAACATACCTGTTGAACGGAAGCAAAATCTGGATTTCAAATGGAGGTATTGCTGAAGTAATGACTGTGTTTGCGAGGACAGAAATCACCAATGCTTCAGTAAGTCGTATTCATCACTTAACCTGGCTGGTCTGAGAATTTGGACACTGGAGAAAAATTACCTGTTCAACAGTATCTAAAAAAACCTCATATTTGAGGGGTGGCTTAGTGGTAAGCATGCCTGCTTTATTCCTAATTTAAGGCACAATGTGGTTCTGGCAAACCCGGGGGTAGTTTTTACGAATTTTTTAAAAATAATTTTCTACTACAACACAATTCAATGGATTTCAGCTTCTATATTTATTATCAGTACAGATGCTAGCACCTTTCTCAAGCTTAATGGCAATGCAGAATTATGCCGGTTTATATATACATAAATATTACAGTTCAAACAACAGTTGCAAAAACAAGAAGTAAATGGTTTTAGATGGCTTTTAGAATGCAAATCAATTGGATTATATCAAGGGGTCAAAAACGAAAATATATATTGAAGTTGAAATCCATAGAATTGTCTAATGTTACCGCTAGTGCTTCTAAATGACACTATAACAAGTTACTTTTCAACGATATTTTACCAAGAAAGAGAGTGTAATAGACAATCTGTTGTCCTATGCATATAAGTGAAATACCCTTGAGTAAGTCATTATACCCCAAGCAACCAAGCAAATCATTGTTTCAGGACAGTGTGATTGGGACTAACACTTCTGAATTATAAACCAACTGTAGTGAATTTGTTCAAACCATATTTGATTGATTAGGGTGAGAAGGAAGACAAGCTGACAGCGTTCATTGTGGAACGATCTTTTGGTGGAGTGATGTCTGGTAAACCGGAGGATAAGCTGGGAATTCGCGGATCAAACAGTATGTTCATAGTTCTCTGAAAACTGCATAGTATAAGCCAGAAATCAAGAAGAGTTTGCCTCAAATCACCATTTTTACAGAAACAGGGTGTCTCATTTTACTGTTCAGCTATATTTCCCATGTTAAATTTGACTGAAACAGGGTGTCTCAAATAGCTTCTTCGACAGACACCCTCTGGCTAACACTATGCTGACAAGTCTATTAAATTAGGGGATCATCCTTTGATTAAACCCTTGTCAAATTCGTCGTAAATTTTTTGTTTTGGGCTGCTGTGGCTATGGCTTAGTGGTTAGTGTGTGGGCTTTTTTAAGCCTACTGCTCATGGGATTGAGTCCATTTGTCGACCATCAGGTACATGTGTAGTGGACAATCCATTGCCATATGAGTGAAATACCTTTGAGTACGACGTTAAACCCTGATCAAACAAACAAGCAAACTTTTGTGTTGGGCCATTCCATGATTCCGCAAACATATTAGGCCTGTTGATGCGGCCATATTGTTTTAACTGCCAACAGTGGTTTTGTCCTTACCACAGCAAGACATGGTGATACAGCCAAGTTTTTTGATGATCCCCTTCCACAACAAGCAAGTTGATATAGCCAAACTCATGCTTCACTCCTGTCACAACAAGGCAGATCACATCCCACTAGTAGCAGTGCAGATTAAGTTTTAGTAGGGGTGCAATTACATAACAAGTTAATGAAAAACACTCATTCAGAGATTAAGTTATTCAGTGGAATTCCTTGACATTATTTCTGTGATATTTCTTAAAAGTGTATTTACAAGAGAGCAAATCTACTTTATCGCTGTAACATAGACATTTAAAAGATCTTTGTTTTTTGAGTAGCAGTATGTCTTTTTCTGTTTACAGCCTGTGAGGTTTTTTTTGAAAACACACCTGTACCTGTAAAGAATGTTCTTGGTGAGGTGGGTGGTGGATTCAAGGTAAGTTAGGCACCTTTAAACTTTGTTTTTGAAATACTTCTTAAATTAAATCAAATGTGTTACGGTAGGTACCAAACAGAAAGAAAACGACCAGAGATTTTATTTATTTACATTATTTATTGTAAAATAACAACAACAATAATAGTGATATACAGTATAGTATTTTATGGCAGAAATACTTTAAGAAATACTAGAAGGTGTGAGACAATAAAATATTAGGTTTATATAAGGTAACTTACGTTTATATAGCATACAATGGATCAGCATATAAACCTTCCTTATAATAGAGTCCAAATGTGTTGACTTCTTAAACCGGTCTGTTGTCAGAATCTGCAACTTCTTCGAAGTCTACAGCAAATCCTTAGATACACAGTTCCAAGGTGTAGAAAACGGAATTCATCCGATTAAATCCTCATCCGGGCGATCACCTAATCCTCAAAGTGA
The DNA here is from genome assembly GCA_031763545.1 of Mopalia muscosa. Taxonomy (NCBI): domain Eukaryota; kingdom Metazoa; phylum Mollusca; class Polyplacophora; order Chitonida; family Mopaliidae; genus Mopalia; species Mopalia muscosa. Next base: position 2,069 of record JARFOD010161560.1, on the reverse strand, counting down.
TGGTGTCAAAAATAATTCTCCTCAATAGGATAACTAATACAAAGTTCTTGATGGGGTAGATCCGGTAGCAATCTCCTCACAAAGGTATTCAGGCTAGGTTCAAAATTCAATGTACAAATGCTGTCCAATTATTTGATCAGTTTACGTATTTCTAGACTGGCTTGTGAATGGCTTTTGACTGATCCCTTACATACAAACAATCTCACTTATATAGGGAAGTTTCCAGATATAATTTGAGAATAACAACACATAGAAAACCTAATTTTACCCAATCAAAATATTTCAAAACAGCAAGGTCTGGGTCAGAAAAACTACTAAAAAAATTAAAGTAAACAACCAGTCATTGACCTGGTTAAAAGTGCATCACTCAAGCTTCTAGCAAATTCAGTGTGAAAACAAGTCATGGACCTCTGGTGACTGATTGGAACATTTGCAACAATTTTACAACAATTGACATTGGTCACTGAGGCTTGCTTTGTAGCAACTTCAACAATATTGCAACAATATACACTGGCCTAGGAGACCAGGGTCTTAATAGGCAATGACTTAAAAAAATCAATAAATGCTTGATATTATATGTACATGTATATGACAAATGGTATTGCAATTAAACAGATTAAGCTTTGCTGCAGTCCATATCATAGACTTGGACCTTGTCTGATGTGGCCCGCGGCTGTGGTTAGTGATGTCCATAATGGGATCTGCCTGTCCACACGAGTTGAACGATGTGGCTTCAGCAATCATGGGAGGGGTTTTTACAATGTTTCCACCGTAACTTTAGGCAAGGAACAGTGTGAAGTGGACAATCAGTTGTCATATAGGTGAAATACCCTTGAGTATGACACTAAAACCCAACCAAACAAACAAACAAATCATCTGATTTTCTTGTGCTATTCTTATGGCTATTGATAGACCACACTACCATCATACTAGTCAGTAATGATAACATTGAACACCAATCAGTCAATCAATCAATCAATCAAGGTCATCTTAGTTAACAGTGAACTTTTGTTGAAATCTCGTCCTGTCACTCATTTGCTTACTTCATTGGTAATGTCATCTAATCCAAACTTAGAAAGTTGAATGTGTTGTTGTTGTTGTTTTACAGATGGCCATGAATATTCTGAACAGTGGTAGATTCAGCATGGGAAGTAGTGGAGCAGGCATTGTCAAGAAACTCATAGGTTAGTCTTTATCAAATCAAATTGTGTGATATAAGAATTCTCACCATATTAGCTTTCTGATGCCCTGGTGTTTTCTGAGCTGAAGAGGAACAGGAAGCTGATATGTTTGTATTTGTCTTTGCATTGTCCTGTAATTATTGTGTGATGTTTAAACGAGTTTTTCTCTCATAATAAGGCAATGAACAGAAATGGACAGTCTGTCATATAAATGAAATACCCTTGGGTACAACTATAAACCCCAATCATACAAAACCCAATACAATGATCAAACCAACAAAATAAATCTAACTGAAAATAAGAGTTTTAATTTTGTTAATGTTAAACTTATTATTAATCTTGTGCCTTTTCTAACTGACATTTTTTGGTAAAATTTATCTTTTTATCTTGATTAAGTCTTTAATATTGCTAATTAATTTCAGGATTATCATGTGATCATGCTATTACACGGAAACAATTTGGTCAGAGCCTGTGTGAATTCCAGATTATTCAGGTAATTATTCACACAAACGGTCCTGTGGCTGGATGAACAGAGCTTCCTGTTGCCTTGGTCAACCTCTGGCTCAGGGCAGTTTGTTTGAAGAGTAGCAATACCGTCTTTACTTAACTCGAGAGGAAAATGAATGTTCCAGCATTATAGAAGCATTTTACATCTTTGATGAGCAAATGTCATTTATTGTTGGAATACACTGCCATCATATAAGTGAAATACCCTCAAACACGGCGTAAAACACAAAACAATCAATGTTGCCACGGTGCTCTTTAAAAGGGGCAGCAAGAAGCGGATTTGTTTGTGATGAGTTTGTTACCTGGGGCATTCTCCGATAAAGCGTACAAATGGTTATATTTGTTGTCTCCGGGACATTGGTGCTATTTGATTTTAGAATG
>JARFOD010161549.1:0-11963 GCA_031763545.1 Mopalia muscosa | reverse complement strand
TAATTAAAAGCATTAAATACTTGTAATCGTTTCACTCTAAATTTAACAATAACTGCATCTCCTCTTGGCCCAGTATTTTCCTACAGCTTTGTATATGACTTTTTCTGTTTGATTGGGGTTTACGTCATACTCAAGGGTATGATGACATGCCAGCCCAATGGGTGTAGAAAACCACTCTCGATACCACCCGCAACAAACAAAGAAGATGGACAAACCCATCGGCTTCCTTTTCCCCTTTAGCTCTGAGAGCACCAGGGCAACATGAAGCTCCCTCCAACCACACACTGTAGGCCTATACAATGAACTATGTGGTGAAAGCCAGGCCATCTATCTCGCCATGATTTTTGGCCCTCGAAGATATTTGGCTACAAGAAGTAGGCATTACATATTTTCATATGGACATTACTTTTTCATTTTTGAGGAACATTATCTCCCATAAAAGTTTGTTAAACTTTTCAGAAAGATTTATCCAGCCATGAGCCCATAATTCAATAATCAGCATGATATGTTCCACACAAACTCATGCATTAAAATAACAAAAACACACCTAATCATATATGAATTTATTTTTAAAAATTGTGTGAGGTCCACACTTGTGTGATAAATCATGCATTTACAGATATTTTATTTCTGAACATTCTGTATTTTATACAAATGATTATAAAATAAATCAAACACTACCATTAACATTGTGATATATAGGAATAAATATACAATATGTATAGGTAAAGCTTAATGGAATGGCAATATGAATAAAAAAAATAAACAAAACACTGATACAATAAAGAAGTATGTTCTATGCATTGTAATTCATTACAAATACTTGGCAGCATGGCTACCAAAGAGCTCGCCTGTTCTGCTAATGAAAGGGAATGCATGCCTTTTGCCTTCAAGGTAAAAATGTTAAATGATTTAATATCTATGCATAAAGCCTGTTAGAGTAAATAATGTGCATGTAATCAGCTGAACTGATAATATCCGTCTCCCCCAATAATGTGACATTTGCCCAAAATTTCACAACAATTAGGCTATTCAATTTGGAGTTATGGTGTTTAACACAAATTTAATTAAAAAGCTTGTTACAGTAATTAATATGCATATAATGAGTTGAACAGATAATATCCCTCCCCTCTCATGTTGTGTGACATTTACATAAACTTTTTTTTATGACAAATGAGCTATTCAATTTGGAGATATGGTGTTTAACACAAATTTAATTTAAAAAAAGCTCTTTAAAGTAATTAATATGCATATAATTGGCAGAAAAGATTCAATTTAGAGTTATGGTATTTAATGCAAATTTAATTGAAAAGCTTGTTAAAGTAATAAATATAATGAGCTGAAAAGATCATATCCCTCCCCTTTCATGTTGTGTGAAATTTACATAAAATTTTAGGACAAACAAGCTACTCATTTTGGAGATATGGTGTTTAACGAAAATATACTTAAAAAGCTCCTAAAATAATTAATATGCATATAATTAGCTGCACAGACAGTATCCCTCTCCTCTCATGTTATGTGACATTTGCTCAAAATTTTAGGAAAATCAGGCTTTTAAATTTGGATATATGGTGCTTAACGCAACTTGTCCACCATTTAAAAAAAAAAATCACCTAATAAGCATAATTAATGACATAAGGTCACCTTACTTAGTACAGACGAGCTAAAAAAGGCTGTCATGTGATGAAGCAGAGACAGCCAATCAAAAGCTCTAGTTCTGTAATTTGTTTGGATCGCTCTGTGATTCACACCATGCTTGAATCAAAAGGCACAATCTCATAAAATTGGACGGACAGAATGAGTACAAGTTGAAGGAGCTTTCTGTTTCTGTCACAGCTGATTGGAAAGGCACTGCTCTTCTGTTGTGGCAACTGTGATCTAACTCCTGATTGGATTGTCGTTATCTGTTGCCAGTTATCTTTGTGGTGGGTTTATCAACCATTTAGCTTGCATGCTGTCATAGGAGTGAAATTATTGTACATTAAAATATAAAAAACTGACAAAAATAACGAAAGATTTATCAGCTTCATGTTAAACCTTAACTCCAAAAGCAACAGAAAGCAGCAGATCAACAGATATTGATTGGTGTTTTACACCGTGCTTAAAGGTGTTTCACTTATATAAGGGTGGTGTATTTCGACAATAATTGACATTAGCACATCCAAGATCACCAGATCACCAGATATTGATTGGTGTTTTACGCTGGGCTTAAAGGTGTTTCACTTATATGAGGGTAGTGTATTTCAACAATAATTGACATTAGCACATTCAAGATCACCAGATATTGATTGGGGTTTTACGCTGGGCTTAAAGGTGTTTCACTTATATGAGGGTAGTGTATTTCAACAATAATTGACATTAGCACATCCAAGATCACCAGATATTGATTGGGGTTTTACGCCATGCTTAAGGGTGTTTGCTAATATGAGGGCTGTGTATTCCAACAATAATTGACACTAGCACAACTAAGAGCACTAGAACGGAGAGCACCAGATCAACATAGAGCATAACAGAAGTGTGGGTTCTGTGAATCAATAGGTTACACTTTACATGAGCTTAAGGATATCCTTAACATGCTGACATAGCTTTACAAAAAAACCAGTTGTTATTCAGCAGCATTTAGGTGCTTTTAGAGACAGAATATAAAACATTTAACTGACTGAAAACAGGTTTTCATCCCTATCAACTTAAACACAATAGCTTTGGTCAACAAATTGACAATTGCGTTTGAACTAAAGTTCCTCAAAGTACACACATTCACTTACATATTGACTTTAATCGAAATTTTTGACTAAAATAAAGAACCAAAAGCAAACACAAAAAATAAAAACTACATATATACAGTATAAGGTATAAAGTTTCACAATAATATATTTCCATAAACAAAAATGAATAAAATCATAGCTACACATACAAGATAGAGTTCGATTTACTTATTGGAAATCAGTTATAAAAAATTTGTGTATAGAAATTATACTTATGTATAAAATATTTGAATAAAAAATATTTGCAATTTGAAAAGAAAATTATATAAAAGTAAATCATTATAACCCCAATATGTGTGCTTATAAAATAAAATGTCATATATATACAAAGATATGATGGCATACATGCAGTTGATTGCTAATGTTGAATATCTTATATACTACATATCTCATAATTAAGGCAATTAAAAACACACCTGAATTTCACAGTAATTTATCTCAGTTTAAGAACTGCAGTCAGGGATGAAAATAACAGCATGCGATGATTGCTGATCAAAACACGGCAATAACTGATTCAAATTTAGCCACCTTATTATGTTGAAAAGCAATAACTGTTCAAAATTTAGCCATTTTTACATGTTGAAAGGCAATAACTGATCAAAATTTAGCCACCTTTCCATGTTGAAAAGCAATAACTGATCAAAATTAAGCCACCTTTCCATGTTGAAAAGCTATATCTGATCAAAATTTAGCCATTTTTCCAGTTAAAAAGCAATAACTGATCAAAATTTAGCCAAAAAGTTGTTACAACTAGACTTTTTATCTGATTTCTTGGAATATACAAGTCTAAACGAAAAACAATTTTTGACCTGACCAAAGTATAATGCAGTTTGGTTTAAGAGACAAGTTGGTTAACCTAGGTGCTTCCCAGATAACATAACAGTAAACCCCTAAATACTATTCTGATATGTGACTTACATATACAGCTGTAGAACGTTGTGTTATTTTGTAACTTTAAATGTATTTAAGTAAATTAACTTCAAATTGTCTTTATTATGGTAACCTATGGTGCATATTAAAAACCTGTTGTATAAATTGTTCTCTACTTTTTTTATTTCCAAATCTCCTCCAGTATCAATGTAGTCTATACATATTTTCAATGCTCAATAATGTACATAAACAGGACTATTATTCAAGGAATATGTTGCATTGCCAATCCATTTTCCATCATGTGGAATGTGGTAAACTACGATTCATCAAACTTCTAGGGGAAATGACATCAGAGCTTTAAAAGTTGAGACAAACAGTAATCATTTGTTTAATTAAAATGAGGAAGTAAATGTTCAATGATATATGTAAAAAAAAAATGGAAGTTAAAGATTTGATCGTTTGAAAAATAGACTTACCATATCTACTGAAGCCTGGACTAAATCTACATGCACATCACATTCTTAAAGTTTAAATAGCTGGCTTAGCAGTATATGCCTTTTAGTTTTCGAAGTTGGGTACCTTAATCCTCTATACACAATTTCAATACATGTTTCGACAAAGTAAATTCAGATTTACAAGATAATATTTTCTTCTTCAAAATATGTGTTTTAGAGTGTGCAAGAAAAAGGGAAATTTTAATGCGATTCTTTTAATTTTATTTAACTGCATGTAATTGGTGTAAACTGTGACGGTTGGTAAAGTTTTCACAATAACACATGTTGCAGGATTAAACCCTCCAGCATTACTCAGTGTAGCTCAGTATTGACTACGCTAGCCTGACGATAGCAGGGAGGCTGTGTATTACCCATAGCTATACTCAGTGTTGATTAACCTGCTAAACTAGAAGTGGAAGGACACATCTGTTCAATATAGTTAAGCTTCAGCACATTATTATTCTAAAAAGACGAGTCTACAGTTCCAAGAAATTAGCCCCGCCTACTTCCGTGCAGAACAAAAACATTACCATATATGGCAAACTGTAAACCTGTGTTAATTACATGTTCTCAACCTCATTGAGTTGTTGAAAAGTTGGCCTAAATCATGCAGTCTTTTCTAGAAGTACCTGAATACAAACTAAGTCTCCCATCTGAAGGCACGCTTTAATGATTGTTTGTTTAATTGAGGTTCAAAGTTGTACTCGAACAGTATTTCACTTATATGACAAAAGCTTGTCCACTTCACACTTTTCTTTGTCTAATTACAGCAAAAAAGCAGGAGGAAATTTTATAAAAAAAAAACAACCCATCTGCATGATTGCCGTAGCCACATCATATATCTCACTCATATACCTGAAGGTTGACAAGACGAAGGAGATCCTGTGAACGGTACATCAGAGTAGGATTAGTAAGTACATGGTTACTCTATAGCAATGGTCACATGCCCAAACTTTAATGAAAATCGATTCTATTATTGCCCATTTGGACTTCAAAAAGACACTCAGTTCAATGATGGTATACGGTATTAATACTGAGCTTCTTGGATGGAAATGTCAGTATGTGCGCTTGTTATTAATTTGTTTCTTTGTTTGATTGCTTTGTAGGTTTATGTCACTCACATATCAGTATGCCAGCACAATAGATGAAGGAAACTACTTCAACAAACAAACACAAATATTGGCTTGGTAATGCCACTTCATTCTGAGAGCATAGTAGCCTAAAAATAAGATATCCATGTTGATACAATTATTATTGCATAAGCATTCAAATAAATTCCCCCATGGGATTGGCCTGTGGTTAAAAAGGGAGGTAAATCTGTTACACATGTTATAACCAGAAGTGCCACCTATGTAATTCTGCCAATCAAATACTTTTTTAACCAATCAGATGCTGTCTTCACCTATTTTCCGCCATTTTACCCCGAGATTTGTTGACCTTTTGGATCAAGTGCTTTGATCACACTTTAAATCAACACAATAAACACATTCGGACTATCTGGGAGCTAAGTATTTAAAATATTTATATCATGATTATGGTACATTTTCACATTGTCAAAACTTCTCATGAATACTCTTTAGATATCTGACGTCCATATTGTTTTATTGTTTACATCCATTATCGGGTATAACACCAGTGATGTCCCTTTTATAAGGCGTGGCTAACATACAGTCAGGGTTCTGTCAATTGACTTATTATACCATTATATGAATATTCAACTTAATTTGTAAGTCATAGGCGGCACTTCTGGTCATATGATTAACAGATTTACCTCCCTTTTTACCTATTGGCCAAACCCATTTAAAACATTCAACATTGCAGTTTCTTGTCACTATATTTATAAATATCACAGTTGATATGCGTATTACAAGTTATTAGATGTATAAATTGATAGATGTACATGAGTCATATAATGTTTTTCAAATGCTGCATTTACTTTCACAGGTGACATGTATGCCAGTGATGACACATGAGAAGCTGGTTAGGTATACATCTAGAGGTACTATGTCATTTGGGTTTTAACATACACACTGAATCATCTTACCACAAAATGAGATGTGAAAAAACACAATTATAGAAGAGAATAATGACACATGGGTTGATCCAGAAGACGGCTACATTTGAGAACAAACAAAAATAATATGGACGATTAAGTAATGTATTTATCAAATTTTGCTAATGAAAAGAAAATTCTTAAAAGGTAAACCATATATAAACAAAATATCCTATGCTTGTTGTGAGTGGTGAAATAAAAGAAATTTAATATTTTTGAAAAGACAAAAAAAGTCTAAATTAAATTTTAAAATAATGACATCACAAAAAAAAAAAAATGACAACACACAAAAAATATGCTGATTCATGTTTTAAATGTTGATAGAGTTGGATACTCAGAAGAATGAGATGTTCTTGACCCGATTTGTTGTTAGAGTTGGTAACTCAGGAGTCTGATATATTGACTGTAATTGTTGCCATGTTTCAAGTAAAAACATACCAGCATGTCCTGTTTATATCCTCAATTTTTAAATCTGACTTTCTGCTGTGTCTTCCTGATCTTGTAGGTTATATAACATTCTGCCTGCTGTGGCGTAACTATAGCGACTCCGAGGTTCCATTGTGGGGTCCTCACTTAATGAGAACTGCCAGCCTTTCAAAAATCTCTTCAGATCTCCTGAGATGAAAAAGAAAACAAAAGAACTTAAGACAAAACTCCCATACATGTATATTAGTGTACAAGAAACAAGATATTGCCTGTAATTTGATTATTTGACCTGAAGTGGTAAACACTGCCTGCTTGCTTAACATGTAACTTGATAGAAACAGGAATAATTCCACCACCCAATATTATTGGTCAAGTTACAAAAGAAACCAGCTGTGTACTGGCTTGGGAATACCTATCCCAGTTGTGGCTACGGAACTCAACTTTTGTTCATAATAAGTGGGGTTTTTTTGTTATGTATTTTCCTGCAGCAAGCTTAAAGACCAAAGCTGTTATTGGATTTTAAGTAAATAATCTTTCATTTCAGGCAATCTTATTCTATCAGATTAACACCTCGCATTAATACTTTTATTTGACTCTTGTGATTGATAGTTAAAACTGAATTGTTTTAACATGACAATTGGTTCAAAAGAACAGTTTCATCTTTCATCCACCAATTAACGATGATCTTTTGTATGCAGTTTGATAGAAATAATCCCCTTCAATGGTGACTCTAACAGCACTTGTTTGTTTTATTTAATTTTATCAATACATTTAATAAAAAGTTGAGTAGGCACCACTATGATTTAAAAAAAAAAATACTTACTTTTGTTTGAGAACTATTTTTTTCTTTAAAGAACCAAAGAGTAAAAGTTATTGGGCTTATCACCATTTTGGTGTGTATGCAATGTCTGCCATATTTGTTGTTAAATCTAGTGAACTAAAACCATATCTAACATATCTATCTCAACATGTATATTTAACCGCAGCTCAAAATGTATATTTAACCGCAGCTCAACATGTATATTTAACCGCAGCTCAAAATGTATATTTATCATATGAAGCCATATATTACTGTCTTTTACACCTGTGGTGCACTAATATCTATTTGGTAAGAAAAAAAACAACATGTTTTCCTAAAAAAGTTAACACACTCTGTGCGTAGCTTATTCCTCTCAACCCATTCAATTTTTGTTTTCACACCTGTAGTGCTCTTCTTTGTATATATAGTTATTAGCTTGAAAACGGTGCTAGAATCTGTTCTGAAACGTGGCTCGTCAATAAACCAGGAGTTGTATATCCATAAAATAGCTTGTTATGTTACTATCCCTGCCTATAAATGTCTCTCAAAGAAGGGGACCATATTGCTTTGTGCAATTTGATGCAATCCTATCCTATGTCTTAATATAAGTAGGAAGCTAACTTCCAGGTTTCAAGTTAATCTGTGAATTGGATCTAAAATTAATCATGTTCAGAAGTGAATATGGTAAAATGATGTATTGGCAGGCAATTTGTTTTACGGAATTTGATGAAATTCAATCCCATCTGTTGTTTTAATAAGATGAGACTATATTTCAAGTTCCAAATTAATCTGTGAATTTGTTACAGAGTTATAGAGTTAACAACTTATACAGTAATAAAATAATGCAATGGCGGCTGTCTTGTTTTACAGAACTTCAGTCTGATCCATTGTCTTAAAAGCAGAAAGCTATCTTCAAAGTTTAAAGTTAATCCGTGAATTTAATCTCTACTTTTAATATTGTGCTCACAACACATACATGTACAGGCATGAATATTATAAAATTATGTAAAAACGGCTATTTTGTTTAACGGAATTTGGTGGAATGTTATCCCATCCATCATTTTAACAAGAGGAAGCTACATACCAAGTTTGAAGTTAATCCGTGAATTTATTCTCTACTTAAAGTTTTCACAACATATGGTAAAATTATGTAATAATGGCCATTTCGTTTAACAGAATTTGATTTGTTTGTTTGAAGGAAACCACCCTGGACACCACTGGCAACAAACAAAGTTTGCTTAGGGTATAACATTGTACTCGAGGGTATTTCACTCATATGCCAACATGCCAGCCCAATGGGTGAAGGGAAACCACCCTCAACACCTCTGGCAACAAACAAAGACAGGACGGGACAAATACAGGATGACAACAACAGGAAGCAATACAAACACCACAAACAGATCAGCTTCCTGTTCCCCTTTAGCTCTGAGAGCACCAGGGCAACATGAAGCTCCCTCCAAGTGCCCGCGAAAAGTGAAGGAAACTGATCATTTTGGACACCCTACTTCTGATTTCTGGCTAAGCCCCTGTTGGTCAGTTCAAATTTGTTAGGTTCACAGCTATCATATGTATACATAATACAAATTTATAAGCGTATCACAAGAACAATGTCTTCTTTTTATGACAACAATTCGTCAAATCACAACACAGTTTATTATTATTTATAATTTCGGAATTCAGAGTTGTTTCCTTCTCCAGTTATACTGTTATTTGTGAATACCCAGATGACACCGTAGGTCAATTATTAGCCTCGTCAGAAAGGTAGAAAAGTATTACAGTGCAAATATGCTGAAATAGTCAGCATTATAACGTATTCTATTTCATTTTAAATATAAAACGCCTGTTATTTGTTTGACTTATGTTTTCAATTTGTTCTCCACCATTTTATACTTGTGGACACAATCCCATGATATAGACATCAAACATTTAATTTAAACATAATTAACCAGATGTAAGCTGGTCAAAAGCTTATATTTAGGGCCTCTTACCTTCAAATATACAGGTATATAATTGATTGAACATATATGATAATTAAAATGTAAAGCTTACCAAATTCCTAACAGTACTCACCAGGTACATTTAATTCTTACCAATAAATTTTGAGAAGCCATAGGATAAAGGTCTTCAGATAATCAAATGAGAGACTCAGGCTGTAGTACTAATATAGCCACTTGTATATGGACCTGTTTAAGTTCTGTTCATTACAGATACACACCAATAACTATATCTACAGTATGAGTCAGTGATGAACAGGTCTAATCATGTAACAGATTAATGCAACGGTAATCTATTATCTTAACTCCTTTACCTTCTGTAAGAATTCATCATAATGTAATTATTTACCTACTAAAAGCCTATCTCAAACTCTGTCACTTGAGCCGTATACTATCAGCATACATTGCCTATCATTATTACAAGCAATACCATACCCTGTTATGGTGTATCCAATTTGCTAGGGGATAAGAATAACAGTTCAGGTAAAAAATAAGCTGCAATAAAATAGCAAAGTTGTAATTGAAACCTGTGACCTGAATGTAAAGGGTGTTTCCTACTTTACACAATGAATTGTAATTTGAACCTGTTAATTGAACACAAACATTCTACCACAAATACATGTGTGTTGGAAAAAGTATTTTCCTTATATTTTCTCGGCACGTTGTAAAGTAGTAAATCAAATCAGCACACAAGCTTATTTTAGTATTTCTGTGAGAACAAACAGAGCAAATCAGAAGTAATATTTCACCATAAACATGTAACTTTTTTATCATAAATGTAGAGAAAGGAAAAATTCACATACATCCAGCAATTCATTAAACTGAGGATGTTTGAATAATAAACAAAACCTGAACATTGCTGGAGAACTAGTGGCGGTGGGATACTGAAAGTAAATCTGTTTTTACCCACAATTGTGTTTGACAAAATGAAGGTACATGTGTGTACATGTATCTTCCATAATATTATTATAGAGTAAAAATAATGGATTCCTTACCTTGCTACGTTTGCTCTTCTTCCGAGAATAAATTTCTGTTAAATAAAAATAATATTCTTAAAGATATATCACAGTACATGTATTGCATTTTTGTCCAACAAAGTAGCCTATAGAACGCAGAACTGTCTACCCTAGAAAACAATTTTGTGTAAAAAAATTAGTATTTTCTTACCATTTTGGGTTACAGCATAGTGCAGAATATGAATTTTTGTGAGTATTTTGATGGCCTTTTGGTGTATTTAACATAAACTATGTGTACAAAATACTCCAGAATACACCAGGTAGGCAGGTCTGAGGACATGTTATTTAGACACTCTGAAGCCATTCTAAAAGGACAAAGACTTCTGAATGTGTAAACAACATGGGTTTTTATCATACCACATGCAAAAGATACTAGCAACTATCTGACTAGCACACCTATGTCAATACATGTCAAGGGCTGATCTTTAACTACACAGGCAAAGAAATACTTATAAATGTAAGCAAATGAAAAATTCAGAACTGATCAGAGTAATATTTAATATGAACTCTAGAGATGACTTTGGACTTGAGAACTCATTTCACAACAAATTGTACTTAAAGGCTTGGTTGATTGATTGATTGGTGTTTTAAGCAGTTCTTAAAGTGAAAGACAACTGTTTTTCAACCTAAATTCATTAGGCCTAAACAAATGTATTGATTGATTGGTGTTTTAAGCAGGTCTTAAAGTGAAAGACAACTGTTTTTCAACCTGAATTCATTAGGCCTAAAAAAATATATCTTGTTTCCTCTAACCGACCGACCCTACGTAATAGCTCCGAGTCTAAAGTTTTTATTGGCTTTTGAAAATATATATATATATATATTTAAGAAACAATCAGAAGCAAAATTGTTTTGAGCTGCCCAATCGTCCAGTAAAAAATAGAATACATATTATAATTTAACCTAGTGATTTATGTCACAATGCTTGTATTTTATTTTTATGGGCTTAAAGGAGAAGGCACGCGAATTTACAGTGGGTTTTGGTCGATCTTAAATATCATTTTAGTAACATAACAGCCCTGAGATCAAGGAACTAATAAAAGTCAGTAATTAAAAAAAATACAAACCGGAAGTGACTTGGTGCAAGTGCCCACAACATATCTTATTTCTGACAAGAATTATGCCTGTCTGCTGAAACGGGTACTGATTTTCATAACCGCTTACCCGTTTTGTAATATTTGAATACTATTCGAGTACTCATTATGTATAGGTCGTATACATGTATTTGTACTGTCATGTAGCCTAATTCTGTATAAATATTACAGAACGCTTTTATTCAGTACAAAATACCTGCTGTTTATTAGTCCTAGCTGTATTTTTATCTGGTAAGTTGACGTACCGGTACGTATTATGATAAATTTATTTTGCTTTGCTGACCTTTAAAATTCCAATGAAGTCCGCAATCACCTACGTAAGTCTTTAAACAACCACCATACATCCAACTGAGAATCACGTGACAGCAGCGTCTGGGGATTGTCTTCAAATTCCACAGCTGACCCTAATAATCTTATGTTTGTGCTATTTTATTGATAGTCTCATACCAATG
>JARFOD010161538.1:0-11963 GCA_031763545.1 Mopalia muscosa | reverse complement strand
TGTCCCCTCTTACACTCTTCTCTTCAAACTATCTTAACAGTGTGGGCGTCAAGATCCATTCATGGATCTCTTGTTTTATATACTAAATCCTGTTCCTTCATCATCATAATGTTTTCCATTCAGGTGACACCATCTTCTAAAGTAGTGGGTGACTTGGCTCAATTTATGGTTCAAAATAATCTGAATTCCAAAACACTGATGGAACAAGCAGAAGACTTGTCTTTCCCTTCCTCTGTCATTGAATTTCTTCAAGGTTATTTAGGCCAGCCCCCTGGTGGATTCCCTGAGCCACTTAGAACAAAGGTAGGTAACTCTGGTCATTTATTTAAAAGGTTAATTTTGAATAATACGAAAAAAATTGAACTTCTATGTGAGATCTTTATAACTAAACAGTAAGAGAATATGGTTGGTCTATTTTCAAATTATATCAATTTCTGCTTAACAATTTATAATCTACGAAAAAAAGCTTTATTGACAAATTTTGTGTCTGAATGTACATGAAAAAACCTAGCTGGGTCAATTTGTTCTACCTAAGAAATAAACGTTTGTTTTTTACGGTTTAAGCACTAACATGTAGATACAAAGGAATTGACCGTTTTGGGGGATAAGATAAAGCGGTTTCCAAAAATTTATGTCATTATGTGGTGAATATATGTACTTTTTCATTGGTTCAAAATATTTAAATAGCCTAGCACTGACCTCAGAGAGAGCAGTGTTCCCTTGAATTGATTAGACCTCACACTCTTAGCAATACAACAATAGGTATAGGCTGGGATGAGTATGTATAGGGATTAGAAACTCTGCTACCCTTCGAATAATCAAACCGTGAATGTGTTAATCGGCTAGCTTGTGCCAAGCGACACATTGAGTGTATTGGTCAAACTGTTTGGTCAAAGTCTGCCCAGTAGAGGCAAGTGCAGTTAAGGGAGTGTCAGTTAGGACTAGCTTGACCTACTGCCTACTGAGCAGACTTCATATATTTGACCAACACACCCAATGTGTCAACCCTGTACATACTATTACCAGGAATAAGTAACCAATTTAACAAAATTAACGAGTCAGATTAATTTCTGACCAGACAGTGGACTTAATGGGGTTGTTAGGGGTTCACACATTCCACTCGAGGGAAGCTTCTAGATGATTACCTCCCCCAAGTCAACAATTAAATTTAAAAAAAAAACCCACTGTTGTTGACAAGGCAATCAATTTTGCTTGTTGCCGACAGCAGTTCCCGATCCACTGGTTGCATACCAGAAAAACAATCTTAACCTTGGCGTAAAACAGCAAATACCTTATAAGTTCTATCAGTTGGGACAGAGAAGTAGGCTTTACCACAGGGGGTCTTACATGTTAATTCTGTGGCCTGTCCCAAACTTAGATTGCCCCAACTTATAGAAGTTATAGGGTAATAGAAACAAAGTACTTTTTGTTATTATATCTAGTTATAAATGTCTCTGATGGTAAATTTATTCTTTTTAGATTTTGAAAGGTGCACCCACAGTTGAAGGTAGGCCCGGTGCCTCTATGAAACCATTTGACTTTGAAACGTTGAAGGAAGATCTTGAAGAGAAGTTTGGTGCTCATAGCATACGAGAGGTTGACGTTATGAGTGCAGCGCTTTATTCCAAGGTAACAGAGGAATACATCGATTTCCGGGAGAAATTTGGACCAGTCAATACTCTAAATACAAGACTGTTTCTGGAGGGACCCAGTATGGCAGAAGAGTTTGAGGTAAGACCTGTACGACACAATCCTTAACATAGATCAGTTGGCTAGTGTGTTGAGGTCAAAGTTCGTTGCAACTATATATAAAAATAACTCTCATTTGCAATAATATTGTCATATTTTGTGTTTAAAACCCATTTTACCAGAAATAAAACACACTATATATTTTAATGTAGGGATCGATAAGTGAATCTGAATTGCTTTTAAAATATTAACAAATAATCTTGTGACCAATCTTAATTGTCATTTTGATAAACACAATTAAGTACAATTTTAATATTTATTGCAAACGCCACACAGGTATAGCCTGTTTATTGCTTTCGTTTTTTTCATGGTTTTTTTAATTTTTGTTTCACGTATGTAAAAGACTGATTATTGCTTGATCTTTTGACTTAATGGTTTTTTTCCCCGTTTCCATCTGCCACATGAGATTGTATAGGCAGGATGAATATGCCATACAGCAAAAGTATTCACATTCTTTGCTAAAATAGACATTTCCGATTTTGAGTGGCTTTTTTTAAATAACTATTGAATACGCAGTTAGTTATTCTATTAATCACTTTCATGTCTACAGGTTGAGATTGAGAAAGGGAAAACTCTTCACATTAAAACCCTTGCTGTTGGAGATTTGAACAAGAATGGACAAAGAGAAGTGTTCTTTGAACTAAATGGCCAGCTTAGATCTGTGTTCATCAGTGATCAAGAGGCTACTAAGGTAAGAGCATTGTTTAAAGAAAAATGACATTTCTTCTTGAAATATATGGTGAATACTGTTGATCTACACCGTGACAAAGTTCACATTTAAAACTTCAATAATAGCAAGCATTACCCCCTTTCATGGGAGGTCTATTATTCAGTATTTCAAAGTAAAAAGTTGACAATGTAATGGAAATATCCTTGAATATAACATTAAACACCAGTCATTTTTACAATCAAACAACACAACTTGATCTTTGTCATACAGTTAAAGCATGAGGGTGCACACAATGCACAATGCACATTTCTTGAGCCCCATGAGGGAGTGGGTGGGCCATGGCCCTGCAGAATACTCCCTCGGCTTCCTTGGTCGATCGTAAGAGGTGAGAAAAGAGGTTGCTCTCTGTTGCCCTGGTGTTCTCAGAGCTAAAGGGTAACGGAAAGCAGATTTGTTTGTGATGTTCTGTATTTTTGTTCGTCTTCATATAAGTGAAATACCCTTGAGTAAGACGTTAAACACCAATCAAACAAACAAAACAAACAAACACATTTCTTGCTTTTGTAAGATGCCAAAAATTAATAACTTTGATACTAAATGTAAATTGCAAAAAAAAAACAAACTGGATTCACTTTCATAAACTATTATTTTGTACAGTGTCCTAAAGCTTTGCAGCATTTAAATCTTGCTCTCATTTTCATATTTCCTTTTTTTCTATAGGAGCTTCATTTCCACCCCAAAGCGGTTAAAAGCAACAAAGGGTCAGTGGGTGCTCCTATGCCAGGTACTGTTGTGGGGATACGAGTTAAGCTCGGGGAGACAGTGGAGAAAGGCGCACCAGTAGCTGTCCTCAGTGCTATGAAGATGGAAATGATAGTGAATGCCCCAGTATCGGGAAAAGTCACAAATATTGCGATATCAGAAGGAATGAAATTGGAAGGAGACGATCTTTTGATTGATATTGAGTAACTTGCTGCTGATTTAAAATATTCAAACATAATAATTGTACATATGAAAGAGAGCAATGTCGAAAAACCTTTTTAGATTTAATTATTTAAAATGGTTTTATTGGATGGAACATTGATCCCAAAACTGGTACATGCATGTTTACTATACAGTAAAACTGGAGTATATGGACCAGTTTATTGACCAGAATGTTAAACATCCCATCCCCTGAAATCGACTGGTGAGCATTCTAGATGAGAAAAGTGTTTACTCTGAATGATTTCTTTCAATGGACTGTAGATACCAGCAATGGTTTAGCTAGGAATCAAAAGTATGGTGTCAAAAATGAACATTTTGCTTCTTTTTTTATGTGTTTTTATAGTTTTCCTCTCCTGCAAGTTAAAATGTCTGAAAACAGGGTGTCCAAATGACATCACAGCTTTGCTGACGAAATGATACGATATTATAAAGCCCTGTATCATGATACAACGTTATTATTATGGCCCTGCTAGCCAGCGACCAGAGTTTGAATCTCAATAGAGGCATTAAAAAAAACATTTATTTGAATAAACAAAACAAATAAACCAATCAGTTTTAATTTACCATTAATAACTGAGGAAGGTAGCATATTGCTATATGTATCACATCGTGAGGCCAATGTCATGGTACATATCAAATAGTGGCAAAAGGGCTGGTGAAAGTGTTGGGGTGTTTTTTCAACCATTTGGTTGGCCCTCCACCCTGTATGCAAACAAAAAAAAGTGGTTTCCATATTCATTGGGCTGGCACACCATATTGTGAGTAAAAAGGTCTGGTGAAAGTGGTTTGATCAACCATTTGGGTTGCACACCGCCCTGTAAGTAAAAAAAAGTCTTGTCAGAGTGTTTTCACATCCATTTGGCTGAAACACCATCTTGTGAGTAAAATAACCGTAGTATTGTGCAAGCTGTTGCAATATTAGCAGTATTAGAAACTAATTAATAAAACTCATTATGTAGTGGATGTCTCTGAATAACCTGAAAGCCAAAATCTCCTCTAATGTTTATGTATTAGTTAAATACTGCGTAGCCAGTATTGGGAAAGGTGATAGTGCCAAATACTGATATATGCATATTAAGGATTTACATGTTAAATTCAATGACTGTTAATTACCATTATACTATATTTGTCTGTAGTGGACAATTTTTTAAAAAGAGTTCTGTTACAAATTGATATACCACACGTCTCAATATATCATAAATGTCTTTATTAAATATCTTTTATTGTAGAAAAAATGAGGAATATCATTATTTTCCTTTCATGTTCTCCATCATAAAAGTTAAAATAGTTTTTTTCTAAATTTTTTTTTTTCTAAATTTGTTTTTTTCAGTAAAGAGGGGAAAATAAATCTCGCATTTATTGCTTATGCTGAAACTTGTAAGCCAAACGTATGCATGCTGGCACAATGTATAGGGCTTATTCCTCCGTCTTAGCCATACATCCTGCCTACCTAAACCCATGGTGAAAGTTGGAAATCTATAGGCCGTTATGCCCGGCCTTGAAAAATCTAATTCTGGTTTTTCTCTGATTTTTTCTAGATGCACTGAAACCATTGATTAGTATTTTACCTACTTGCAATATTTCTTTTTTGACGGTTTTCAATCTTATTATTTCAAAGGGAGATAACTTATACGTGTCAACTCGGACGAGAAACTCAAATAAAACTATATTCAAACGTAGAAAAGAAAGAAGGAGGTTAATTATTGTGATTTTTCCATCCCCAAAAAAGCAGAGAAAAATAGGATATGTGTTTTGAAAGGCCGGCCATAGCGGCGGATCAATTTCCAACCTCCACCATTGGATGAGATAGGCGGGACGTAGGGCTAAGACGGAGGAATTAGCCCTATATTAATTGTGCTACAACGCACGAGGCCTCTCTATACGCATAGAATAAACACCAAAGTCAAGTTTAAGTCAAGATTTGCTTTAAGCTAGGATGAGTAAAAAGTATGCTCATCCCAGCTGGAAGAAAATCTGTCAGATTTTGACCAAATGACAGATATATTTATAGAACAAAAAACACACAAACCTTAAAATCTAAAAACAAAGGACGCACGATTTGTGTAGCCATTACTAAACCCGTTTTTGTCCGGTGCTCCGCTGTTTCCAGACAAATGGGTATTGCAGGCGGAAAAGACAGAGCCAGGCACTCGGGTGAGGATTAAGGGAGATCTCCATTATTGATACAGATGAAAAGAACGAACTAATCCATTATAGTTTCATTGATGTTTAGCGTTTTGACGTCTTGAGATCGGAAATTGAAAACTGTCTAGGCTACAAAGCATTTCTTCGCGAGTAAATGGGGTTTATTATACAGCAAGTGACTTTTTTTTTGTTATCGGGATGGTTATCAAACTGCTATATAAGCCCACATATCGACCCGTAAGCCACTTAATTGGAAAGTGAATATATAATGACTTGCCGACATTGACATGGAGAGTTTGCTTTTACTGTATCTTCAATTGTTTTTGCTCAAAGTATAGAGTACTGTTATATGTAGGCCTACTTTACGCTTGTAGTATAGTACCTGACCACCCATCTTTTGATTGCATATAAAGCGATCGCCTTACATTTGTTCGAGTTAATGGACTTATTAAAAACAAAAATCTATGGAGGCATCTGTGGCGCTGCAGACTTTTTAAAAATACATCGGCTGCAGTACAGCAAAAAAGGATATGCTCAAGGCCGTAGTTGACCATCGCTGTATATATAGAATGTTACGATCAGCTTTATTCATTGCTTTTGTTGTAACAGACTTCGCTCGCAGCCATGGTAAGTAATAAATACAAGTAAAATAGTTAAGGGTCACGAGACCTTTTTCTCTGTTTTTGTATTAATTTTTATTTTAATTAAACAGAGAGAACGTTTCTCACGTGTAAAGCTATGTACGATACAAACAAAGCGTCCACGACACAAGCCTGCATCCAGTTTGTAACCACTAATTACCATCCAGCTTTTCAAAATCGACTGGGAACTTTAGGATAAACCTGCACCCCCACTATCTTACCAGGAAGTCAGGAGTATCATTGGCCCTGCTGGACAAGTCACTTAAGTTGGCATACCAATTCTAATAGGTATATACATACCAATTCGATTTGGTATGCATAGAATTATTTAATATCTTGTATTTTATTTAATATATATGTATTCGGATTTTTCGGAAATGATACACGGGGGGCCTATTATACATTTGGCTAAAAATACAGCTGCTTAAAAAAACCTAAAATGTGTTATATTGGTAGTAATATACAGTGGGCAACTCAGCGCGTATTTGCTATTACATAATAAGGAAGGTTTGTGCGTTATCAAGTAGTAATTGTTTATTACATAAATAGTAGTGCAGAGTTGTTATGACTCTACTATTTATGTAGTAATTTTTTTTATTACATCATACGAAGAAGGTAAGTATGTTATTCTGTATGAATTCCTGCACCTTGTTATATGTTAAGTAAGGGATCTATATTATTGAGCCCTAGTTTGCGGGGGGGGGGGGGGGGGGGGGGGGAAAGCGACGTGTGTGATGTCATAGATGGAAAGGTGTGACTATGTGCGTTGTTGTTGTTGCATGACATGGCAAGAAAAAATGGAGACTAATGAGTAGGGCCTACTTACTAAAACTGTGAGTGTGAGTGTCGGAGGTCGAAGTTGTACAAACTTTAGCATACTCAAGTCCGAGTCTGTGCTCAAACTCTTCAGTTCGTGCTCCTATTTGGTGGCTATAAAATGTTTTGATAAGTACTCAGCAGAGCACAAAATCAATGCACATTCCAACTCTTGACCACGCTATTGTGGAGCTTCTCTGTCAATGAAGGTAAACCGCACCGTCATATAAGTGACATACCTTTGAGTACGACGTTAAACACTAATCAAACAAACAAACAATCGAAGCGATTGTGTTTGTCACTGACAAAATGTTTTAATCATTATAAACGTCTTTTTTCAAAATCGAATCAAAAAAGGGAGGTTAAAATTCATTTGCAGCCATCTAATTATGATCCGAAGCTTGCTCAGGATTCGTGCTCAGCTGAGCACAGAAAGCGTTCTCAATTGTTTTTATGACCTCGGTTTTCGAACACCGGAGTCGACTCAGCTGAGCACGAAATATCATCTTGAGCATACTCAAGGACTTTTATAACCTCGGCCCCTGGTGTTAAATTGTCATTGCAAATTATTTGGAAGACCTCTTTCGTAAGATTTGGGTGGCCCTGAAAATGGCTTTTGGAAGTAGGCGCCTCTTGTTGTCCGACTGCTGACTACCCACCAAGCGATATGTCTAACAAGATTGGCCAGACCACAAAACCAGCACAAGAGGCACGACAACACCACATCGACGAGGTAAAAGCAAGCTCTATTACCCTAACCTCCACGACGACCACCACTAGCATGCATACACGTTTTCAACACCCATTCACAGCCCTCATCGCTGAAGCGACGGGGAGTGGCAAAACCTTCTTTACCCAAGCTCTGACCCAACGCACTACCTGGTTGATTCCCCCAGCCCCGATTAGGATTGTGTGGTGGTACGGAGAATGGCAGCCGCTATACGACGCGATGCCCTGGGTGCACTTTCACGAAAGTTTGCCTGATCGAAAGATGTTTAACCCAGTGTCGAAACGGTCGTGGTTGTCGACGATCTCAAGACCGAGGCCGATGAGCGTGTGACGGCGCGCTTTACAAAGGAACGTCATCATCGGAACGTGAACCACGCCCGATCATCTCCGTTTACGCCCAGACGTCGTATTCGGCGATATCCAGGCTGTATACATACGAAAGTATAAAACCTGATGTCAAACCTCCGCATGGCTCAGTTTTCAATACCCTCACCTTGTGTATGGATGGATGAACAGCATTTCCACTCGCGTGAAGAAACAGTTACCAACGTTACGTGTCTTGATCACAGCCCGGCCTGACGTTGCCTGTGCTCTGATCCGTGGAGTCACAATGGTGATTTGACGTGTCTGTGCGAGTGTGCTAAAAACACGTCACAAGGGAACGTCCCTTTCACACAACGTCAGAAGGCCAGATTGCAACCGTACAAAACACAGCTCCGGCCCTTGGCGAACAAAGCCGTCAGTCTGAAACAGAAACGGCCGTTTTTCAACGTGGTTGCAACGTGGAGTGGCACCACCTTCTTTACCTGAGCTCTGATCCAATACGCTGCCAGGTTGATTCACCCCGCCCCGGATCGGATAGTCTGGCGCCACGGGGAATGGCAGCCGCTGTACGACGCGATGCCCTGGGTAAACTTTCACAAAGGTTTGCCTGATCGAAAGATGTTTAACCCAATACCGTTGTGGTCGTCGCAATCTCGTGACCGAGTCCGATGAGCGTGTGACGTCGCTCTTTACCAAGGAACGTCATCATCGGAACGTGAAACACGCCCGATCAGCTCCGTTAGGCACAGACGTCGTATTCGGCGATATCCCGGTTGTATACATAAGAAAAGTATAAAACCTTATGTCAAACCTGCGCATGGCTCAGCCTTCAACACCCTCACCGTGTGTATGGATGGATGAACAGCATGTCTTCTCCTGTGAAGAAACAGTTACCAACGTTCCGTGTCTTGATCACAGCGGGGCCTGACGTTGCCTGTGTTCTGATTAACATGGGCGTCACCTTGGTCCAATGCGCGGCGTCAGCCTTCCCGTCACCCTCCTCCCTAGGCGCACTGACAAGCGCACCTTCACAACATTAAGAACACTAGCAGCTCGAGACTGTGTCATGGAAGATGCCTGACCCGGTGTACAACGCACCGAAGAAGAGGTGTTTAGCAGTGTCCCTGTCCGTCTCCATACTAAAGCGCACGCTTTATTACAACGTATCAATATGAACCCCACCACCGGTAGAACGAGACGGGGGCTTTGGTAATCAACGACCGTGTCCTGCCCGAGACGTACATGGTGAAAAACATCAACGGAGCACTGCGATATATCGACGCCACAAAACAGCCTTCGATGGTACTTAAAGCCAAAACCCCTTTCAATGTCAACACATGAATTACCTGGAGCTGCACATGAACGGTCGGCAAATTCCATCACAGCCCTACACACCCCGCTTCAACGACAACTTATACTTGCGGCCGTACTTCAACTTGTTCAAGGGTGTGGGAAAAGCCTACCGGGACGACGGGAAGGAGATTTCCCACCACTAGTTTAAAGGCGGCTTCACCTTGTTCTTTTTCATTCTGTCCCTTAACTTGCACCGCGACGCAGAGTTTCTCTCCATTCAAAAAGGCGACCTCTGTCTGAAGATGAAATTCCGGACTCCGCTCCCTAAGACTACATCGCTAGTAGGACGAATCAAAAAAAGAAGTTAAAGGTTTGGTTTTGCAAGTACAATTTGAGAATTATAGGTAACTAACATCAGAATTCTGTGTTAGGACTGACGAACTATTTGTCTTAAACCGATGGTTTTCATTTATTTTATGTGATTAGTGGACTTGAATCGGATAAATTTCAACAGGGTACAAGCTCGATCGACCTTTGATGCAGAGTTCTGTGTCTTTAATAGTCTATCATACTATGTGGCCGTATTTAGAGATACAGAGTAAGAGTGCACATAACTGTGTAATTTCAAATTAAACAAAAAAATTACCTCGTATTATGGGTTCAATTATAGCTTTGTCCAATAATGTTTGATATACTGAACTTTCTGGTACATTTTTATCAGCTAATCGCCACAGGAAATCGCCCTTTAGCCTTTTTAAAAATACAGAAATACGGTTCAGGTTTCTGTGCTAACCCACCATTTTCCCTCTTGCACCTGTACTGTAGTAGATTTGAATTACAGTTACAGGGTGTCATATGTTTAATGACGAAAGTGTGGAGTTTGTTTGAGATGTTGCAGTGTACAATAGACCCAATTCAGTTCCAACAGGAACTTTGGGTTTTATGGTATTCTTTAAGCCCACAGATATCCATCACGTACTGCGTGCTAAATCATTTCAGGATTTAGCCATACTTCAAATTCCACTGCAGGACAATTACACGAATAGAAGCACCCACAGTGAGTATGTAGCTATTATCCCAGAGCCCCCGCCTGTTAAATTTTCTATAAGTACATACATTTTTCTCTCTTCAAAATATGCATAGACGGTCTCTATGGTACCTAGCCCCTATGAATAAAGGCAGGTTTAAATTTTTTGTGTGTTATGCTTTGTTACCAGATTCACTGCAGGTACTGTCACTGGAGAAGAACACTACACAATGCTCCACAGATGATGTGAATGAGAGCAATTATACAACAGTCGGCGAGTCCTCGAGATCCGTTGATCAATTCGGGAAGTATACATGTTCTAGGACACTACAGCACCATGTTTCTTGGTGGATGGTCGATCTTGGAGATATATTTCTGATCAAACAGGTGGCACTTCACACGCCTGAAGGAGGTAGATACTATATATTTTCTTTACATCCATTTGGCCCAAATTACCAATGGTGTTTGAACAGGCACGTTTTACCTCAGCCAAGCGTTTTTATTACAAACGTCTTCTGAATTTAAATTTGTAAAATCATTCTTTGAAATGCAAATAGGCTAGTTGTGTCTTGATAAAATGACCGGGGTGTCTGTCAAATCAGTTCCAGGCTTTTTAATGTTTCGGACAAAATTATTTCCCACTACGATATGTAAATAATTTATACTTTATGGAAATCGAGAATAGTATCCTAGCATAACATAAACCTCAGCCCACTACCAGCCGGGATAGTGTAAAGTTTGTTTGGGTTACAGTGTATACATGAGACCCAATTCAGTTCCAACAGGAATTTTGGGTTTTATGGTATCCTTTAAGCCCATGCACAGATATCCTTCGCGTACTGTATGTTAAATCATGTCACGCTCTACGGACCCCAAGAAGACATTATATAACCCCAAAGTTCAGGTTCCATAGGATTTGTAGTACCGTCGCTACCTTCAACATGGTTTGTTTTGTTCTTCCCAAAACACTTGTGTAAGAAAGTTAACCAATAACAGGAGATGATTTTTAAGAATTTTAAATAATTATTTTTAGACATAAACGGCAGAAAGCTATGGTCATTTCCATGCACAAAAAAGGGCCCAGGAATGACCACCTCAATAACTAACCAACATCAATGTTACACATTTTGAATAAAGTACTAAAATCATATGTCTATGTTCATCTGTATACAAATTAATCCTATAAATAAATATATCCGAATAGAAATTTGGATTTAAAAATGAGCGAAATGTAGTCTGTCAATAGGCTGTCAATATTTACTTAAAAAGGCTTAAACATACAATTTTCCCAAAATATGAGGATGTTTCGTTTAATAATATAATGTCTTACATGCTATGAAAAAGTTTCAATGCAAAAATGCTTTTAGGCCATGGGCACAAAAAAATTTGTTAGTTTTTTTGAATGGAGTTTAACGGGGTACATACGGGTATTTCATTTATATGACGACGGATTGTCACGCTGTTACTTGTCTCATTACGATGGAAAACAGGGATAAAACCTCCCCCCCTCCCCCCTCTCGCGATACTGGAGCCACACCGTGTGAAGCACTCATATACTTGATGGTCGACAGACGGCCGTACATGG
>JARFOD010161527.1:0-11963 GCA_031763545.1 Mopalia muscosa | reverse complement strand
TACGTTCCAGGAGTTGCTTTGTGAGTAAAGCTCTGCTAGTTTTGTCCAGGTAATGTTTTTGTCTTATTTTATTTTTGACAATAACGAAACCTGTGATATTGAAATAAGTGTTTTTCATGTATTGCGAGATTCTTATCATAAAAATATCTTAGATGATACAGAAATAACATACCTGTATGGCTGACACCAGTCCACACACAAACATGATAATCTAGTGACATCATCTTCAGAATGTCGTAAAAATGTTTAAATATGTATTTGCCATCAGAATAGCCAGAAGTTTTGAATCGATGCGAAAGTAAACACTTTTCAACGTCATCAGTTTAAGTATTTCTATGTATAAAGACAATGTCAACTACAGAAATTAATATCAGTTCAATGACTTCTTTCATATATATGTTGGGCAAGAGGTTTCTAATTATTTATTTTCTGATTACAAAGCGCGGACTTACACGGTAGGTGCAGTAACGTCGAACTATAAAATTGGAAATAAAAAATTAAATAAAAGCTTAAGCTAGGTGTTGACGCTGCCTATGAAAAATGGCCAAAATAATATTCACGTTAGTCAATATTAACTAATACAGTCAGAGCTATTATGAACGCGTCCTTTTAAAAAAAAGTTACTTCGATTTCGTCTTTCTTACATGTGGCTACTTATTTATTGAAGACAAAACGGCCTATTGGTCTTTTTGACCACCGTCCTCGTTTTTTTTATCACAGATATTTGAGAAAACGCTCGCTTGAAACAAATTCACCGATTAACTTTCTACTTGGTATGTGGCATCCTATTGTTAAGACGTCTGATGGTATTGCGTTTCACCAAATTCCGTTAAATGAAATGACTGTTATTACATAACTTTATCATATTCATTCCTGAATGTATCGTGAACACAATATATAGAGAGTACATTCACGGATAACCGTATGTAGCGTCATCCTTTTAAGACGACGGATGGTAGAGTATTTCACCAAATTCCGTTAATCGAAATGGCCAATATTACATGATTTTAGCATAATGTAGTGAACATGTTAAGTAGAGAATATATTCCCGAATCAACTTCAAACTTGGTATGTTGCTTCCTCTTGGTAAGTCGGCGGATGGGATTACATTTCACCAAATTGCGTAAAACAAAATGGCCGTGATTACATAATTTAAAAATATTCATGCATGTATATTTTGTGAACAAAATAAGTAGAGAACAAATTCACAGATTAACTTTAAACTTCGAACATAGCTTCCTGCTTTTACGACAATGGATCAGAATGAATTTCACCAAGTTCCGAAAACAAGATGACCACCATTGCACTGTTGTACAATATTCATTACTGTATATGTTGTGAACACTATAACTCTGTAATAAATTCACAGATTAACGTAAAACTTAATGAAATATAGTCTCATCTTATTAAGACCATAGGTGGGATTGGATTTCATCAAATTCCGTACAACAAAATGACCACCAGTGTATTATTTAACCATATTCACACCTATGTGTTCTGAACATGATTATTTTAGATCAAATTTCACCCCTACATGACAATTTTGAGAACAAATTCGCTGAATAACTTGAAACATTTACGGTAGCTTTCCCCTTCCCATTCAGACAAATATAAGGATTTCATTTCTACAAATTCCGAAAAAACAAAATGGCAGCCATTGCATATTTATATATATATTTGAAAATAGTTTCCTCTAGTTAAGAAACTGATGGGATTGCATTTTATTTATTTCAGCAAACAAAAATGGCCATCATTCAGATATTAACTTCAGACTTCGCCTTTTCTGTTAATATTATAGCTTTCACTAGGTTTCGCAACAAATATGGCCGACATTGCATATCGCGCCAAAACGGTGATAAACACCATAACTTTAACTCTTTGGTTCCTTGCATCTTTGACAGTTTGATGCTGCCTAATACATGAAGACGTAGACGGTATGAAGGAACCCTTGCGTGACCTCTTCAAAATCTGTTAAAAAATCTCCCCTTAGATAGAAGCTTTGTGATTTTCAGAAAGGATATCCGATATCCGGTGTAATACCAATGACAATGAAAGTAATTTAGTTTCAACGATTAGATATGTAAAATAAGTGTATATATAAGCCCTGCACCTACCCCATTCAGTTGTTGAAACGGTTCTTATGCCACACGTAAAATTGACCTTCACGACCACAGTGTTCATCGCCGTAAGTATGCAGGTTAAAGTATTCGCAGACTTTAATGAAACTAAACAATTACATGTGTTTTCTTGTAGCAAAATTGTAAGCTTTTGTATAAATGTATTAAAT
Organism: Mopalia muscosa; assembly: GCA_031763545.1. NCBI lineage: Eukaryota > Metazoa > Mollusca > Polyplacophora > Chitonida > Mopaliidae > Mopalia > Mopalia muscosa. The sequence goes on along the minus strand of JARFOD010161527.1, from coordinate 9,676 downwards.
CCGTATCGAGACTACACAGTTCAATTCAGTTTACACAATTTTGCCTCTTGACTACATATATACATAATAAAGATGTAACTGTAGCACATAGTAAAATAATTTCAAATCAAATCATATGCAATATGTCCGATTAAAAAATTAAATCAGGTGAACAAAGCAATGTTAGGGAGGTTAGACCTAAACATTTCTCAAAATATTAGCTTAAAAAAGTATTTTGCTCATTTTCTGTTGTTAATTATTTGCTTATAATTAAATAAATTGATTATGCCGTGTTTTGACTTAATAATAAGATTTAATTAGATCCGTATTTAATGACAGATCAAAACAAAATTTGAACTACAGCTTCCCCATAAGCAATCTTTTTACGGCATCATATTTCTGCGGTGCCGCCCATTTTCAATTTTAACCTATGAGATACATTTCTAAGTTTTGTCAACCCTTCTCTGGGGTTTTCATTTAAGGACTATACCGCTAGCCAGGAGTCAAATATGCGCTTATCTATTGGTTATTTTTACCGATGATTATATTAACAACACATATGTTTAGAAAACTTCAAGATTGTAAATAAAATGTTGTAATATGATTCATTATATTTTATAATGGCATAAATTAACAAAAACGTGAAATAATACTTTAAAGTAGACCTTTGTTTAAAACTATTATTTTTCTTAGATGGTGAAAGATTTTTTCTTCAAATTTTTATGTAATTGTTGACAAGTTTTTAAAGTATATTACCGTTATGGGGTTTTTCCTTATAGTCCAAATAGTTTTCGAGAAATAAAGATTTAAACGCTAAAAATCAAGATAAATAAAATCTAAACGCCTTTAAATTATTGAACTCCAAATTCTGTTTAGGTTACTCCCAATTAATTTAATAAACACGTTTTTTTTATAATTGAATGCAAAAGCTAAATAAAGCTGCATCTAGAGCAATCAATCTTGCATAATATCACTTTTAACTTTAAGTGATGTTGGCATCATTGATTTCGTTCACACCTTTGTTAATGGATATCAGTAGGAGTCCTACTGGGGGCAAGAAGTTTGCATAAATGTTTATTCTAACATACACATATCTGAAGTTATCACTGTTGGCCTATATCGAAAGTGCTTACAACCCATTTTATTATCTTATTTTTATTACTTTTTGGTATATAGGAATTGGCGATTTAAACATATAATTATAAGCCGAACATACTCTATCCGTTTAAATACCAATTTAGTCGGCACATTTTTGGCGAAGAAAATAAGTAACGGCGTGGATTAACATAGCAATCCATATTATGCTATTCATTTTGTGTGGGTGACTCTTTCATTACAAAGCGGAAATGTTCATTTTACGGTTTTAGGTTTATTTTTAAAAGTATATTTCTCCTGCTAAAAAAAGCTTTGCTTTGGAAAAAATCGTTTTTCTACATGTCTACTGATCAGTTCAAATACACACACTCAACTGTCATGCAATTGATCTTTACACCTTTTTTAAATTGGCTTGTTGAAATAGCCAGCAAGTAGTCACTTCAGGTGAGATAATCGCCTGAATCCCTTTCGTCTGCTGATACACGTGATCTTTGAGGCAGGCATTTTACAATTTAAATCTAAAATTCTTAAATGCTTATTTTTTTGGTCAAACTTTTTGCATTATCAAGATTATGAAAGAACGTTTGACCCCCTGATTAGTCCTTTACACCTTTGTTACATAACACTAAAAATCACAAAAATATTTAATTTATTTATAAATGAATAGTTTTGATGGTTCCGAAACAGTACGAATTATATTTCAAAGTTATTTGTCTGTCACTTTAAACACTCTTCATACCAGTAACTTCTCAGAAACGAACTATTTGTTGTAGTTTCAGCTTTTCGGTCGTCCAGGTCTAAACGTTATACAGCAACAAAACGTTTACATCAAATTTGAATCAATTATATCTTAGTGCTATAAGCAATACCTGTTAAACTATTGCGTACACAAATAAAATTCAATAATTGACCAGAAAATAGGTGGAGGGGGCTGCCCCTCTCCCCTCGTCCCCTTCGCCTATAACATACAGATTGTTGTCCATTTTCTATATTTGAGCCAATTTTGAGTAGTACTTCTGATTCCATAATGATCACACTTCTGTAGTATTATTGTATGGTCAATCGTGTCAAACGCTTTACCACGGCCGAGAAAAGGGACACAAATTACTAGCTTGTCATTTAGCGCAGTTGCAGCATGCCAAAAAGAATTTTTCTTTCTAAATCCATTTCAGTTTAAGCCCTAGCGCCAGTGTCGATGTCAGCCATGTAAAGCCTTCTATAATTAAATTAAATGAACATGTAGTAAAAACTGTTTTATCCAACGTTCTTTAATTAAAAATAAATTTACATCAGGCTGCATCCTTGTCAGTTACCATTAAACAAAATTAACCGAAAAGTAATATATACAATTTAATGATAACATTTTTGTGGGGTTTTTTTTTTTTACATTTTTTTGATTTTTTTGATTTTTTTTTTAAATTTTTCGTTTTATTTTGTAATCAAATTGTGTCAAATATAGGTATTTCGATTTTTAATAATATCAATGTCGAGTTTTTTATTTTGGCGAGCCACCAGCACAATGCGTTCTGTTGGTATTGACCAATTCGCTTTGAAAAAGTAAAAGCTCCGAGTTAGCATCTGTTGTGGTCAATACATCTAGCAATTTGGTTTTTAAAAAGCGAGATTAGAACGTTTTTATTTTTGTAATGTTGACAGGTTTGACTTTGAAAATTATAATGACACCCTGAATTCCAACTCCTCGTACACTCACTTTCACTTTTGATATTCTTCTTCATTGTGTTTGAAGAGTAGCAATGCTGCCTCAACATAGCCCTATGGAGGTTGTATCAAAACCCTTTAGGGTTGTGCTTGTGTATATCATTGTTAAATTACACCACCGTCATATAACTGAAATATCCTAAGACACAACGCCAATCCATTAACCCTCTAGCACCCAGTACGACAAATTTGTCATTCTGTTTATGAGGTCCCCTATTGGAGATAAATCCTTTGGGTTGTTGTTGTTACTATTTCCTAGAGTTATGCTCCATATTTCTTGTATTTTTTAATTTAAATACAAAATAAAAATTGTTTCACATTTCTGGATGCCTTTGTAATGTATTTCCAAAGTATTGGATTTTTTTACCAATGGAAACTAGTTCCGGGCACTAGAGGGTTAACTCACAATAAAATAATCATTTGGCTAGTCAAAGCACATTCTGCATTACAAAGTTATTTGAGGGAATATAACGTTAAGTCCAAACAACTCAAGTATGTCACATAAAAATGCACACAGGTGCGTATATTTTCTTTTGAAATGTTAACGGTCACGAGGACAGTTGACAAGTTTGAATTCAAATAAATTCAGGGTACCAATGGAACAGGAAATCATTCAGGAGAATAGAACACGCATTATCATAACAATGGAGGAGATAGACATTGTTAATACAAGTGTGGAAGACAGCTGGATGTGAAAATCCAATAAATGCTTAATTTGCAAACTATGTCAAAGTGTGTTTTTTATTCGATGATTATATGCATGGTCCTATATATTTCAGGTTTGACAGTCATACAGTCATGTACTACAAAACAGCTTCGTTTACTAGATGGTCAATCCAAGCTTTCTGGCGACAGAGAGAATAAACTGATCTCTGTACTTGTACATTAGTCCCGTCGCCCTAGCAATTTAGTCCCGAGAACTTCTCGCCTGGGTGTCCGTTTTTTGTGTTTTTTAGTCTATATCGTTCTGCATATACAATCATCATTCTTTGATGAGGTCTATACCAAGATGAAAAAATCTCGTCCGTAGGCTATGCTTTGTATTATACTCTTTAAGTCAAACTTATGGATGCAAGTTATTTAGTCATCGAACATAGAAGGCGTATACAGACGTTATTACTAAACTAGATTTGTGTACATTTAATTTGTGTTTGTAGGCGTTAGTACAAGACATGATCTATGCACATCAAGGGTTATTTTTGCAGACGTTATTTTAAAACTTACGCTCAAGGCGTATTTCTACAAGCGTTTTTTTAAAACATGATCTGTGTACATTTATTTCAGACGTGTTTCTACGGACGTTATTATACAAATTACATTCAAGGCGGTTTTTACAGACGGCGTTACAAAACATCTGTACATTCAATGTGTATTTCTACAGACGTTTTTTAAAAACATGATATTTGAACATTTTAAACATATTCCTACAGACGTTATTCCTACAAAACATGATCTGTGAACTTTCAAGGCGCATTTCTGCTGACGTTTAATACAAAACGTTCTCTGTATACATTCAAGGTGTATTTCTGCAGACGTTACAAAACGTTCTCTGTGAACATTCAAGGCGTATTTCTGCGAACGTTACAAAGTGTTCTCTGTGTACATTCAAGGCGTGTTTCTACAGACGTTACAAAACTTTCTCTGTGTGCATTCAAGGCGTATTTCTGCAGACATTATAAAATGTTCTCTGTGATGATCTTTTTAAAAACCATTTATTACCAAACCCAAAGTGTTCGTGTGGACTCAATAATGAAACAGTTGAACATTATTTATTATACTGTCCATTGTATTAAGTATGTCGAAATAGAATGTTGGCGGATATCTCTGCGTCTGGAAACATTACGGATATTAATCCGACAGTATTATTATATGGGGATGTCACATTATCTGTTGAACTAAACCAGTCTATAGCAAAGTTTTGTTGTATGTATATAAAAGAAACCAAACGTTTTTCTAATGCAATATAAGTATTAAGTTTACATATCATATTGTCGATCCGATCTAATTTGTTTACAAGGCTCCCCACGCCACTCTATAACTTGCACTTTATTTCACTAGATGCCTGCACACTCTTTACGCTTTAGTGGTTTGTTAAGCAGTTACAAGCCACTGTAAAACACAACAAAATATTGTAACGTTTTGTGTTGGGAAACAATATGAGCTACGCTCAATGCTCCCATGTAAATAAAACTTTTAAAAAATCTATAAGATCCACATATATTACCATATACTATTTAAATGTATGGTTTTATAGGGCTAAAGACACTCAAACAAACATCTGAATTTTTTGCAGTCCTTATGACAAACTAGACGAAGTTGCCGTAAATTTTTCGTAATGCACATCTGTATTCATCAATATACGCCCTATCGACAACACTGACAGGTCTAACTCGATTAATTTGAGTTCACGTGAAGAAATTGTAGTACTAAGCTATAAAAAAACATAACATCAATAACAAAAAAAATTGCTACGGTATATGGAAACATATGTCAAGAGATAGGCCTACATGATGATGTTACTAAATATGTATATCATAAATTCAGACCCAGGTGGATTCAAGCAATTGTTCTCTTTCCTTTATTCAATATATGCGTAAAAAGGTAAAATCTTAAAATAAACACATTGCCCTCCTTTTGATAACACAGCCCAATATGGATATATGGACACTTCTGTCTGTATTTCAGATAAATGCACTGTAATATCCAGTTACATACAGTTTGTATATGTATAACTCCGGCCTTATTGCCTAACCCCACATTAAACATCCGAGCCATTGACTGGACTCGAATGACAAGGCAACCTTGTGAGTGGTCGACCGAACCGGTCTGGCCACTGATGCGACTCTCCCAGGCGCTACTAACCTTAGAGCCATGCCTAAATCGAAACTACAACAACCTGGCGCTATCTGATGCGCAATTAAACAAACAAATGGTATCTAAGCAAAATCTAAATGTTCTACAGTTAAATAATATACTCACAAAGTTCCTTGCCAGTCTTTACAAACATTGAATACTTCTGTTTTGGACAGCAGCTTCCCAAAACATGTACGCTGTCATAAATCAGCCGTCATATTAAACCAAAACCGCCGAACTCCCCAAATTATCCAAAACGACACACAACGAAGACTTAATCCGTTAATTAACCAATCTATGTTGTTGTTTTTTTTAAATATACACTCCTCTCCCTCATAAGCTATATTATTTGGTTATTCTCCTTGCTTCGGCCATATGGCGGCGACGGCCGTATCGCAGAGAACATAAAGAACGTCAGCCAGAGACACCCGCTCTTAAAACTTGAAGTATAAATGTTAAAAAACGAGTCACCACTTTGATAGCGGGTCTATGTTCTAATGTATAGAAAGGGACAAAGCCATAATTTTGGTAGCTTTTTTTTTTTAATTATTGTTTTATTCCTTGAATGTATGTGTCACATGCTTTATAAATAAGCAAGAAACCGTTATTTTGTCAAAAACGTATTTTATTTACTACCAAAGACTCACAAACCAGTTTACCGTGTTCTAACGCTAGTACAGGCCAATAAATTATTTTTTCTGTTCAATTGTTTATTTATTTGAGCAATTTTTCATTAATTTTATTCTAACAATTTTCTCACAGTGATCCACTCTGTAGAGTTGAAAATTGTTTTGTTAAACATTCGTTTATGCTACTATGCACTAAGGTGTCAACACAAACAGTATCTTGATATTATATTGTTTCCTATTTCCATCAGGTTGTGAACCGAGCAAGTTTTACCTCCTGTCAAGACATGGGATCCGATATCCGACAACCAACGATTTCGCAGCACTAAGGGTCATGTTGCCAACTCTACAAACTGTGATCAAAGAATCTCTAGCAAATGGTACCATAATTTATTCTTGAGTAGTGTGTGAATATGATTAAAATCAGACCAAAAACGGTTCCCTTTTGTGCTTCTCGCGATTACGATCAGCCTTAAAGGCAAACAAAATGGTGTCTATTGATTTTCATAATTGACCAATCACAGGACCGCTCCTCAAGTTTCTTTGTAAATGCCTAGGATTATCGGTGATAAACCAGAAATAACATATAACTTGCTTTTTTAATACTGCTTGTCTCAAATCCAGGTATCAAGCTAATAGTGTAATCTATTTTGACGATATAATACAACTTGCAACAAATAGTATTACTTGTGAAGGTATAGCTTCCCGACTTGAGTCGGTGTTTACCACAGCCTTATGTTATATGTGTTTTAAGCCCTGATCCCAACCCGCCGTACTTGTCAGTGCTGTCCACTTGCAAAAACGAGGGCAAAAGATAGGGGTCCGTACGTGGTGAGTACCGCCTCAGTCCGGATTTGGGAGCACGCAGACACACCGTAGCACTTTTAGTGCACGAACAACTTTCACTGCGTTCTAGCTGCGGGCGGGCTAAGGATTCACCCCCAGTACGGCCTCACCAAAAAACTTACGGACTAAAAGCACGCATGGTGGGTTTTGACCGGGGCTTTACTGGACAACTTTCTTGAACTCTAGCAAACTGGACTTGGTGGTGTCCTATCCATTCTATATACGATAAGACGTTTGGAACCAAACACCAAATGTCTTGTTAACACACCTTTAAACGGGTTCTTGCTAACCATTGAATGCATTGTAGGAACACTGTGTCAAAAAGAACAAGACAGTCTGAGGAACTGGAAATTCCGTGTGAATATTGCCAAAGCTGAAATGCTATCAGAGTCGGGCAGAAAAGAATCTTATGATTTAGGTAAGTCAAAGAGCAGCAATTTGTGCATGCTATGATAAGTAAAATATGTATTGAAAACTGTACGCATCTAAGATGATTTTTGATTGCCTTATTTTTTTCTTTTATTTTTTTTCTTTTATTATTAACTTTGTTTGGCAGGCAACCGCATTTTGTTTTTTGTTTTGTTTTTGGTTGATATCCTGATTTTTTATTTATCTGTGTTTTCTAGAATGCAGTTCCTTCTAAGGACATCTATCATTAACTATTACAGGGTGTAAATGTCCTGATAATAGGTTATGATTGGTATAGATACGCGTAATCAGTCGTATTGCTTTTGTCATATATAGTGATTTTATGGCTTTATGAGACTCTTTTCGTTTAAGGGTAATCCACATTCGTATTTTTCTTGTAATTTATCAGTTAGATATTTTATTATGCAGGCTGTCTTCATTTAAGGGTAATAATTCGTACTTTTCTTGTAATTTGGTGAATTTGAGACTTAATCATGTTGTTTTCTCTCAGGGGTACGATTCCGTCATCGATTCCCTGGCTTGGTAGGTGTACCTTACTCCCCTGACCGGTATCAGTTCCAGCATACCTACAAGTCCAGGACTAAAGACACAGCCAATGCTATTGGCTTAGCTATGTTCGGAAAATCAGGTACAATATATTTTTTGCGATGTAATACTTCCTTGATTTATTTAATATTCTATCTTGTTCAATGGGACAGCATGGATCCAGAATGTAAGGAAGTATTTGTGTTCGTTGCTTAACCGAAGTTTTGCTCTTTACTAAAGATTATTTCACTGCTATCATGGCAATTGCCATCGACGCCACTGACAGCAAAAGCATAGATAAAGACATTAAAGTCGCAATACCAAGACATCTCAAGCAAACCGGCTCCATGTTGCCCCTTAGCTTAAAAAGTGTCATTGCAAGAGAAGTCTGGAAGTATTTGACCTTTAACGCAGTAGGTTAATCACCGATTGGTTGATATTTCCACAAAGCCATCACATCCATTCATTGGTGGATTATTGATTGCTTGACTGATATACTTACTTTTCGAAAAGTTTAATTGAATTATTGTTATTCCTAATAATTTGTGCTTTTCTCAGTGATCTATTAATTGGAAAATATACCAAATAATTGGTCAATTCTGTTGATAATTCAATTGATTTATTGTTTGATATTTCCATTTATCAATTAATTAGTTGATTGGTTGAAATAGCCTGTAATCGATTGATTGATTGATTGATTGGTGATTTGCATCGTGTTTAATGTTGTTTTACTTGTATGACGGTGGTGTATTTCACGAATAATTGAAACCATTAAATGGGAAGTGTTTTGATAATGTTTGAAAGTTAATCATCCTCAAGTGCCAAGTAAAGGCATCATGGTTACTCTTCAAACAAACTGCCCTTAGACAGAGGGCGCAAGTTATCCAATCTTGTTTTCAATTACCGTATTGATTAGCTGGTTTGTAAATTCTACAGTAAGAGAATAATCAAAGAAAGACAAACAATGATTACCGTTTGGGTTTGCTTTCTTTTGCCTTCTAACGCCCTGCACATATCACACTTATTACTTCCATGATTGTGGACCGCGGCCTTGGCTTAGTGGTAGCGTGTGCGCTTCCTTATCCTACTCCAATTTACACAATGTCACACGATGGGGCTTCGGCAATCGCAGGGGTTGTTTTTACGAAGTTTTCTCCCGGTTGTCTAGAGTAATATAAGGAAAGAAACAGTGTGAAGTGGATAACTCGTCGCCCTATAAGTGAAACACCCTTGAGTACGACGTTAACCCAACTCAAACAAACAAACAAACAAACAATCCATGATTGTGTGGAGCGTATGGTCCTTTAGAAAACACATATCTCTCATTATATAAACCCTCCCACCCTCGTTATGGCCCTGTTCTGGTATTTTCTGGTCCACAGACTTCAACATGTCCGTGAATCCTAAAGAGGATGATCCCTTGTTAAGATTTTATTCCAGCTGTGAGAAATGTGAGAAGGTATGTTATCGTTTGCTTCTTTTGTGTTGTTGTGTGTTGTTTTATAACCTCTTATCAAATCTAATCTCTAATAAGAATTGTTTCTATATGTAATATTATATCCAAACTTCGCTGGAAATTGTTTTATTGGATTTAACCGTATAGT
>JARFOD010161526.1:0-21448 GCA_031763545.1 Mopalia muscosa | reverse complement strand
CACAGATTGATTGATTGATTGATTGACCAATTGATTGGCGTTTTTTACGCCGTACTAAAGATCGTTTCCCTGACTCGGTGTGACTGTTTAAGGTCTTGGTGGACCCCTTGGGCTAACAATGAACCAGATTTTGTTTATAACCTAGATTAAAAGTTAGATATTCAAGCTTTACGTTGGTGAAAAATATATTCTGAAATTTTAATTAAAAACAGTTAAATTGGAGCCTATAATTTAATTTTCGCGAGTAATTTAAAGCGATTCGCAGTTGACGGTTAAACTGGCAAAAAATAAAGGGAGTTTGTATTTATGGTCGCCTCTTTTGGAAGACAAGCGGCATGTACATTTTATTTCAAAGGACAAACTTTATATTAGGTGCAACTAACTACTGTAGTTTAAAGGGCAGCCGTCTAAATTTCTTAATTGAAATGCACAAGATAGATTCACGTGAACCAAGGTATCCTCGTGCACAAGAATTAAACATGTACCTAATCTCACGTGAACCAGACTCTTCTCGCGTTAACTTCGATCACCACACGAAAGTGGGGTAGCAAGCATTGCAGCCAATAACTTTTAAAAACAAATCTGGCCCGGTTATTGTACAGTTGGTTTTCTGATTACTTAATTTTAAAAAATATTTCACAGATTGAAAATATTCTAGGGGCTTTCGGAATGGAGCTTCCTGTTGCCCTGTTTTTCTCGGAGCTGGTGTCCTGTGGTTGGCCTGCATTGTCTCTGTTTGTAGCCGGTGATGTCGAGGGTGGTTTCTCTCATTGGTGCGCGTCATATATGTGAAATAACCTTACGTACGATGCTAAACCCGAATATAAAAACAAACAAATCTTAACTGAATTGGAGGATCATTATGCGGGACATTTGATTGAAATCAGAAGCCGTTTTATCTCCATGACTTACGTTCAGCCCGCTTTGTCACAAACCAGGACCATTTTAGTGAAGTGATATTCGCTAAAACGTCGTAAATTGTCCTGTAGTCGTCAGCGAATAACAGCTGTATACATACACCAGGACTATGATCTGATGTCATTCAGCTGTAGATCAATCCAATTACCTTTTTAAAGATACCAGCCACACAAATCAAACAAATTATGGTTCTAAAAAGTTTAATATTTCTTAAATGAATAAAATTTTATGTTTAATTTTATGTTGACCTACATATAATTTATAAATTTTAGTGCACCTTGTTTTGTTTTGTTTTTTGTTTTGTTTTTTTTTTTGGGGGGGGGGGGGGAGGGGGAGATTAAACGAGATCCCCATGTGATTTTCTTGTAAGAAAATAATGGTAATAGTTTATCCTAAAGTTTCCAGTCTGCGTTGAAAGGCTAGATGACATTTGATGATAACAAAATGCATCTGGAATTCTCCTGTGGTGCTTTTACTCTTCTTTGCATAAGCTGTATTAGTATTTATTATTTCGTAATCCTTAACAACGAACAAACGAATTATAAAATATTGAGAAAAAAAACTCACTTTTTAAATTGCTTAAATAACACATGTTTTTAATTCTAATAAATTATGTTGTTGAATTTGTACAAAAACAGGAAGGAAAACATACCAGGAAAACAACTAACGTCAATTGCCATTCGACGCGGGGGAAAAAAACCTGTAATGAGCATTTTATGGACATTCTGGTTGTTAGTTTCAATCACGTGAATCCAGGTCATCCATCTTGCCAGACGTCGTGTACATTTCTACTGGATCTATTTGATTGGCAGGCTACGACCTCTGCCAGGAATCAACCTAGGCGAGCCACATCTAACAGCTTCGTATATAGGTCACTTGTCAGCTCTATTTGGGCTAACGAATCGCCACGGTTGTTTAATTAAATAAAATGCATTGTGTGTATCGAGACCAGTATTAGCTGGGGTTAATCATTGACTGCCTCTGGCATTACACATCGTCAACCAGGATGAATGATTGGAGGGTATGTGTTCCAATATAGCCCAACGGATTCCCATTGGGGGAATACACATTTACTGGCCTGCTAATTCTGTTAAATAATCAATTGCGATATACAAATAGAGAAACAGTTCCGGTTGTGGTCCTATTACATAATGAGTCACTAGAGTAATAGGATGGAAACCATTGCTATGGAGCACAACCTCATAGTTTATAACATCAATGTTTAATTTGCGTCAATATTGTTTTCCTCAAATAAAACAAGAGATTTCCAATAACGTCTTCACGCATCATCTGGAACAAAAACACAGAAGTCAGAATCAAGTCCCACGTCTTAACCACACGGCCACCGTACTGTTGAAATTAATTGTACATAGTTAAGACGGGTTCATAGACATCAATCTTAAATTGGAACGAATTAGTGGAGATAATATTCTCCTCAAATAAAATAAGAGTTTCTCAATAAATTCTTCACGAATCATTTGGTACAAAAACGTAGCAGTCAGAGTCAAACTGTTCAATTTGTATTCCTTGTGAAGTATTACATTTTGTACAGAATTATGTCAACTATTGTTATCCCCGAAAGAATCTGGACTAATAAGACTGTGTGGCTATTGTGAGAATGCAGGCACTTATTTTCTTGAAATATATTTTGGTAATTTCTGGGCATACCAACTGTTAATTGGACAATATTCTAACTGGGAAAATTGTTCTGTTGAGATCCTGACAGGAATCGAACGCACCATCACCGGAAAGGTTTCTAGTTCAACTCAATATAGAGGAGACCAAGGTTCAGACTAAAGGGGTTGGCGTGTTGGCTTACTGATCATACTTCAGTGCACCGCCATCGTCTGTCGACCATCAGGTATATGCGTGAGTCAAACGTTGTGTCTCAGATAATTGCGGGGATAAAAGAAGATAGGATTGGGAGGGGGAAGGGTACGAGGACCGCCCCTAGTTTCCACGGCATTTAAGGAAGGTCAAGTGGGCAATCCATCGTCATATAAGTAAAACACCCCTGAGTATGACGTTAAACCTCAATTAATCAAGCCAATGGAAGACCAAGGCGCAGAACGGCCAGCCGTAAATCGGGACAATCGTGAATGACGTTCAAGACAACATGACCTAATTATATCATTTCGGTTTGTTTAATTCACTGTGCACCCTCAACGCCATTGGCAATATACAAGAGCAAGACGGAATGATGTCAAGACGTAATACGACACCATAAATAGATCAATTATACTGTCCCTGAGCAAAAGGAAGCGGCCTCCAGTCACCAACGTTTCGCATGGCATTATTATTACATATTCTATCTGGTTTCCAACGTCACGTAACTTTGTCCCTCCTCGTGCCATGATAGGCATGGGGCTGGGAGTGTGTTCCATGCCTGTTCATAATGGGCGAAAGTAATAGTCACGTTTTGAAAATTAGAGCAACCTGTACAAAAAAATAAAAAAAAATAAAAAAACAAATACAGATCAACTGTACACTCCAACAGGATCTTTTCGTTGTACAATATTGACGACAGGCCCACTGAGAGTGGGAGAGGAGAAGGGGAGGGAAGGGGGGCGGGCAGACAAGGGTATTCATCTTTGATTTCGTGAATACGTTAATGACAATTTCGTGAGGTAAGGAGAAAATTATTCATACAGAAGTATCTCCAGGTTACATTGAGGGGCCCACTCTTGACTTTCATATGGCTCTTGAGGAGAGGGTGGGGGGGGGGGGGGGAGGGGGCATATATACAACTGCCCCTTAGCTCTTTAAGTACCAGAACAACGGAGGCATCCCCTGCTCACCAACATTAAGATTAACCTTTCTATTAGGCTTCAAATGTCACGTGTTAGTGGGTTTTCTCGTACCATGATATACAGGACTAAGGGATCATCTTTCCAGGCCGCTGATATTGAGCGAAAGAAAATGGGTCACGATATGAAACATAAGAGCAACCGTTGCAGAATAAATTCAATTAATTCTATTAAACCTACGTGTTCTAATGTGAGGTACACTCTGATCTTCATTAAATAAATAAAAAAATAATAAAAATAAAAAAAAGATAATTTTCCCTCTAATTTGATAATGAAGATTTTTCAGTAGGCTGTATAACGCGTCCTGATTGACGAACATACATCGAATGAGGAGCTTTTAACAGATCAAGTCCGCCACAGGGCTTAGTTGTTAGCGTGTCAACCTACTAATCGTACTGAGATGTGCCGCCGACGGTTTTAAGTCCGTCTGTCCGGCCATCAGATATAGGTGAGTCATGCGATGTGGCTCAAGCAATCGCGGGGGTAGATTTTAGGAGGTTTCCATTACTTTCAAAATAAATGCAAAAAAAAGAAAAAAGAAATCGTATCATTCTTATATATGATATGTATAAATTCCCCCAAAACATTAAAGCGCAGTGATAGGAGTCTTGTGTGATTTGATTTAGCGGCCCATTGAACCCAGACAGTTTTATGTATATCAGTTTCCATGGTTACAAACAACGGGAGTACATGACATTTTCGAAAGAAGGTACATAGCCATGAATCAGTTGTAATCAATTAAAGGTATATATATGCACCCACGACAATTGCCCCTTCTTTTATATTTCAATGATCGATTGATGGAGTTTTACCCTATGCTTTATGTGTTTCACTTATAGGATGGTGGTGAATTCCAACAATAATTTCCACTAGCCCAACCATAAATATGTCGCGTGACGTCATGAACAGGATTGGAACAGGCAGTTACCACCGTAGTTAGCTATTTATTTTGTAACCCTCAGGTGATTTTATAAAATAAATAAACGATAAGTCGATGTCATATGTGAGTATGTTAAATTGTAACCTGTCAAGGGATATAGGGGTTATTGCAGCCAGGAGCATCGATTTAGAGGCAATTTATACTGAGAACCTTCGTCATACCTTTACTACTGTTGTTTTTCGCTTCGGTCCAATTTTGATTAGTCCCGTAATCGTTCTTTTAGTAAAACCAAAAAATGTTGCTGCCACTCAACCTCTTGTTGAACCAAACCCTACCGGGAAAAGCAGTTCTTTTACACGCGTTGCCTATGTAGGCTTTTACCCTCGAATCAAGATTTAACAACATATGATAAACTTGTTTTGTGTAACGGTTTTTATTGTATGTCATTAATTTTAACCAATACTTTATAACCTTTATAGAAGTGTTATAAATAATTGGAAGCCTTCCACATTCGCCAACTGCCATTAGGTTCGGCGCTGATGCCAGCACGAAGGAACTGCTTGCATGCTAACTATTGTTCATGATGTAAGGTATCGTATTGTTGTTGATCCCATACCTCTGAACCCTAAGTTATTGGCAATACTTTGGCATCAAATAATTTTTAAAAGTGTTATAGGATACATCACCCAAGGACCGAAAGGTACGTGTCAGTTGACCACGTCAATGTGGTCCTGACGAATTGTCCCCCTTTCCGAAAAGCAACTATTTGACATTTCGTTGGGTTAACGTTTAGCTTCCATTACCACAATATGAATTTAAAATATTAAGCTGTGACTGTAAACATATATGTGTGTGTTGGTTTACAGCCATATCTCGAAAGTAAAAACCTTTTATACCATCTTCTAGTCACAACTCAGATAAACGACAAGATACGCATGCTAAGTTTCTATATTTCGGTTGATGATTCCGGAATAAAAAAATATGTTAAAAAATCATTTAAAGTAAACCAGAACTTCTTGAGTAAAGCATTTAAAATAACTCCCCTAGAAGTCCATCTATTCCTGGGCCTTTGTCTCGTTTTAATTGAATTATAGCTTCTTCAATAGCAGTTTCTGTTATTGGGCTATATAGCCATTCACTTAATTCCTTTGCTACTACCTGGTGAGTTCATCCCATTCTTTTGTTTCTGAGGGGCTTTCAGGTATGTTTGAATTAAACAGATTTGCAAAATATTTATACCAGAAATTTGGGGGAATTACATAATCTTGCTTTATATATGTCCTCGTGTTACATTTTATAGACCAGAATACTGTTTAGTTCTGTGCATTGAAAAAGACTTGAGTTGTTTCTCTCCGTAGCATTATTTTTTGGAGTGTATTAAAGATTTGTGTTTATTATACTTTATATGCCAGCAAATATTTGTTTTCCGTCTTCTGTACATCTTCTTTATAGCCAAGGGTTACTATTCCCAGCTACTCTGCATTTGAACCCTTGGCAAATAATCACTGTACAATGAGAGTTTCAGCTACGCCATCTGGCGGATAAAACGATTAAGGTTCTAGCTAACTCCCGCTGTTTACAGTTACATTCGCCGCCAAATTTACTAGCCAAGTCTTCCGATAGCACAACATCTGATTGGATGCGTACAAGTTCCTATGCATCCAATCAATTGCTTGAAAGCCGAGTCCCATTATATAGGACATCCGCCAAGGGTCAAAATGCAGAGTAGCTCGGAATAGTAACCCTTGGCTAGAGAAGATGTACACCAGATGACATTCTAAACGTTATTTGCGGACCTACCTCGAGATTTCATGAGGAGATTACAGCTCTAAGGTATCACCGAGCCATCTTTTCTCGGATTATCCTCTGTTTTTCGGGGTTTTTATTAACAGAATTTTACAGCATACAATTGCCAAAATTTAAATCGCAATCAAGTGTGGAAATGAAATACTCAAAGATTTTCCGAATCAAAACCTTGATAAATCAAATAAAATAAAAATTAGAAAAAGCATAGTTGCTGACTTACGGGTTGAAACAAAGCAGATAAAAATCCTGCAAGTCTTATACTAACATCGACAGTGAGTGTCTATGGTCAGCGATTTTAAAAAGTGTTGATGGGTTAATAAAATATATGCATGAACATAACAAGGTATGTTATGGATATACAACTTCTGATTTATTGAGGAGCGACGTTTAGGAGCAGATTCTAGCACCGTTTTCAAGCTATTCCCATTAGCTTGAAAACGGTGCTAGAATCTGCTCCGAAACGTAGCTCGTCAATAAATCAGAAGTTGTATATCCATAAAATACCTTGTTATGTTACTATCCCTGCTTCTAAATGCCTCTCAAAGAAGTTATATATAGTTGGTCATTCCAATATCTAATTATCACAATTGAACATTGTATCGAACATTGTCGTACGACAAATAAATATCGTACGATAAAATGACGTCATTTTAAACTATAGCGTAAAATATCACACGGTATTTTATTGTCGTACAACATTTTGTAAAAATGGCTCCAGGTTTTCCTTCACGCATATATTTGACATTTCACTTCCGTTAAATAACAACTTTTATGATTTACTTCAAACCGTTCTGCGTCAAACCCTTCGTTTATTGTTTGACGCCTATGGACGCCCTCGTTTATATAAACGCGTGTCGATTCACCACGCAACAGAAACGCTACGTCGTTTGTCGCGACGTTTCGAATAACGTCTTCTATTTAACGTCACCCTTAGAATGGGGTCATTCTGCTGCGATCATGCTGTGTTTAAAAGTGTCATAGAAAGTTTTGGAATTTATTGTTGAGATAAAAAAATAAAAAGAAAATAACACCCACTTTGAATAACATAATATTATACCTCATTTGAATTTCCCCCTACTGTTTGCATATGTTTGTTGCGGTCACTATTTTGCGATATAGGCCAGCAAAGTTATATTGGCCACAGTATTTTTGAGTTACTTTAATCTCCTCTGTAAACACTGGAATACCATTTGCACTATAACGGGATAATGTGCTTCTCTTATCAGTAAAGACTTACAGAGAATTTCGGATATTCGGTGTAATATAAATGTAAAGCAGGGGACTTAGGGCCAAATGTCAGTTTATGGAGTAGTCAGTCCCCCACAAAAAGTGATATCGCTTCGGCATATAGCTTTTTGTGGGTGACTGACCAGTCCATAAACTGTCATATGGCACGCAGTCCCCTGCATTATTTGTTAAATAATACAATATATGAGAACCTACTCGATATTTTTAAACATGTAAGAAGAAACAAACCTATATGTAAGCTTAATCTGATCAACTGCTGTCATATGTATTATTCTTGTAAGATAGCCTTAGATGGCAGGAAGATAGAGTCAGGAGGTGTTCACGAAAACTCAAAGGTGTTGAATAAATTGAACAGTGCCAAAAATGTCAAATATACTGCTGACTGATTTATGGTTGTTTAATGCCTTCTGTAGATAGAATAAATGCATTCACAATTAACGCTGGAATCATTTAGACACCCTGTTCTATCTTTTTGTATTTTCAGATTTTCTGTCAGTTAGTTATTTTGTTTCCGGAAGCTCTATTCCTAAGAATGGTTGCGTCATGTATTCGCTTGTTAAAGAATGATATCATGAATGAGTCATAAAAGTATCTTCATAGATTCGTTCATGTAACCAACATCTGACATGGATCAAGCTCTACACAAACGTATATGCACAGTGTGCCCCAGGCATGTATTTGGCAAGTAGCCAGTAGAGATTATCACAGACTCCCACAGACTGGAACATGCATTGTTCCGCCCATCTTCCCCAGGCAAGTCTGTTATTTACCTTGCACCACGTTCCCCGTTGCTGCGGTCAGACAAAGATCAAAGCGAATTGAAAAAACGAAGTAGCCAATCAAATACATCTTCAAACAGCGTATCGCCTCTGCCGGAATATCATGGTAAACAGCCGAGAAAGATAATATTATTTTCGAGCACTGGCTCTAGCTATGCGTAATTTTTGTTGTTTTGTTACATCGTCATGTTAAGGTCTTCCTAACCTTGTTAAATGGGAGCTTAATGTATTTCAAAGCTCGGACCAATTGCAGATTGGCAATGTGGATACAGGCGGCTTGACAGTGCCGATTCAATCGTATTCTCGCGAGAGTTTCTATAGGGGACGAGACTAAGACAACTCTCGTACGCAGTGCCAGACCATCGCACATTATTTCCTCCAATGTTTGGGGCGAACTATCAGCCACAGCCCAGAAAACAAAAGAAGTGCAAAACAAGATGGATCGGGTGTATCTTATAGTCAATGTCTCGACGTAGGAAGTAGAATTGATTATATTTTAGAATAAGTGCCGATTGCCAGAACGATGACGGGTAACTCCTCCTTGTTTGTCCAAAAATATGGTCTAAGTGTTTCACCGCTGGACATTGCCGATTGCCCGAACTACGAGGGATAACTCCTCCTTGCTTGACCTCACCTTGTTATTGATACTGATATCAGTATTCATTCACTTGGTGATATAGGAATTCCTTCCCGGTAATTTTAATTTTCTGAAAGAATATTTACATTTGATAGTCTTTTCAACTTTCACAAAATGTTGTACGACAAGTAAATACCATACGATAAAAGAACGTCATGTTAAACTATAGCGTAAAAATGTCGTACGATAGTTTATTGTCGAACCACATTTTGTAAAAGTGGCTCCTGGTCTTCCGCCTACAGTTGTCGAATATTGAAGTGGAATTAGCGAAAGGTTTCAAATTCGGTTTCAATAAAGCAAGTATAAAAATAAAAAGGGTACATGTTTAAACCCACACTCCTGAAGAACTACAACGCTTCTTTGTGTAAAAGATGACACTTTATTGATGAACTATTACATATGATTGATTTGAAAGGACATAGGTTTTAACTTATAACATGGTAGAATGATGAAGGTGTGTGAAGCATAGGTCTACAAGGCATCATTGTTATACTCATGATGATTCCCTTCGAAAGGGTGTCTTTGTTTTTCTTAAAAGGTTGTGCAAAAATCTGAAAAGAAGACGAAATAATTAACTTATTACTGTAATAATAAAAAAAGATATATATCCACGATAATTCAAAAGGCATTTTAGACCAAGCTTTCATCACAGGTCGAGTCTGTGCCCGCGGCTAAGTGGTAACGTGTGCGTTTACTTATCCTGCTTCGAACTACCGTTCACAAGATCGAGTCGGTCTGTCGATATTAATAGGTATATTTGTGAGTCACACAACGCGGATATGGCTTTTGTTAAGGCTTCCTCTCAGTTTTGCACTGTAATAAGACCAACAGTTGAATCAGTCGTCATAAAAGTGAAATACGATTGAGTGCTACGTTAAACCCAAATCATACAAACAAACAGTCGTCAAATCTCTCGGAATGGACAAGCCACAGCCGACCCGCGACCTCTTGCCTGTTTAGAACGCTGTGATTGGTCATCAAAAGTTCCTTTAGGTTTAGTTCTTCACGGGTTATTAAGCAATTTTAGTATATAAAAACAAACGAATTGGTTCAGCAGAGTACACCTCTACAAAACACATTTAAGTCAATCGTTGTTAGTGTAGAAATATGTCGTTTTGAAACAAAACAATGTTTTACAATAAATATTTTTATAGAGCTGCTCAACTAATTGAAAAAAAATAACTTGGCAGTCAGGCGTTTCGAAAAGATGTAATTCCATATTCAAAACATGTGAAAATAGAATCGCAAGTAATGCGACAATTAAAAGATAAAGCTTCTTCCCTTGAACCTTTTCGGAACTGTCATTATTTACAATTAAAGGCTATCTATATGGAAATTAACCATTTAAGGGTCAACAAAAGTTTGCCTTATAAATCGTTGCGATGATGATAATACAGTTGTGAAGAAAATGATATCAAGAAACTGTTATTCAAGATAATGAAAATATCAAAACAAAATTGACAATTATTTACGCCTTAAACAATTAATGACTAGAATTATGACAATATGATAACACCAAACTGTTTTAACTCGTTTAACGTTTTTTAACGATATTTAGTAATAAATAATTCAGCTTTTGTTAATACTAATTTGAAAATGATGGTCTGAGTACATACATGCTTAGTAAAAAAACAAGCTTTTTAATACATTAAAATTGACAAAAGATAAAATATACAATACCTGTTTAAATGTTCTGAATTTTAGTTTGTATTTTGTTAAAAGCGTCTGTAAACGATGGATTTGCTCTGATACGAGTGCTGGTCTCTGCAAGAAAACAAAAAAATACATATCTGATTGAAATATAGCATGTGTTCATCTTCATTATGGATTGTATTTCCGTTATGTTATTATATATAACAACCACATTAAACGACTAGATTTGATGTCCTGTATTTGATCAAAATTTTCATAAATGGAAATCATGATTCAGATTTGAGTGAATAGATCACAAGACACAGGTTTCCACAGAGTGAACGGATCACACGTTCACTAAATGTCGTATTACAATAAAATATCGTACGTTATTTTTACGCCTATAGTTAAACATGACAAAATTTTGTTGTACGATTTTTTTTTTGTCATACGACATTTTGTGAAAGTGGCCCCAGGCTTCCACTGAGTGACTGGATCACATTATCCGATGCTCCACTGCTCAAATTGATGACGCGATTCATGCTTCCACTGAGTAAACAGATCGCATGATTCAGGTTTTCTCTGAGTGAATAAATCACATGACTCATTCTTCCATTGGGTGAAACTCTGGCGGGGATACGATTATGAATAAATCACACATTAAGCCAGCCAGTCAGAAAACAGAGTTACATCCGGTATCTTTCTTGTCTGCCCTATAGGTTTGCGTACCTTTGCATGAAACTAAACGAACAAAGCAGGTTTTAAAATACTTAAGCTCACATTCGGTTGGTTCCGGCAGTTTTCGGAGCGGCCATGACAGGGGGCCTGACGAATCCGGTTCCAGGTCGTTTCCCTTTACTGTGCCACGCTGGGTAGAACGAAAAATCGCCACTGCAGAATATAAACAAGGTACAAATAATTAATGGTATCTACTGTGAGATGTTGTATTTGTCTTACTCATCACATTCATTATCATCTCTAAATATTCACTAATTATTCACTATTATTTAATAATAACTGATGGTGTATTAAGAGTGGGGTTCTTAAGGACAATATAACACCAAATCAAGGGAATTCGATTAGGTTATCAATTTAGTTTTAAAAAAAACGTATTATAATTACATTGAATAAGAGGATCATAAGAGGAACAATTCACAGCCGGCGTGTGCCGGTTCTCATTAAACAATTGTCGCAATAATTCCAAATACTCCAGCGTTATACCCGATATTAAATGAAAATACAGATTAAGGACAGAAAGGGACAGTCAGTACGTCTGTGAAGTTATAATTTAGTTCGCAGTTCGTAGGAAAAGATAGGCTGTAACTCCACATTTTACCCAACTACGGTGGAAATGTATTTAAAAACGATTTTATTAAAGTGTCAATTGAATAATGATCACTGTTAGGGGCAGCGACGATAAATCCCTGTTTACAAACCCCAAACCCCAAACCCTTTTTTTATATATACGCCAGTTAGCCGATTGACTTAAGCTCTCCTGATTTTTTTCCCCTTCCTCATTCACATTTTTTCGCTTGAACAAAATAATGTTTCGTCCACATTTTTTAAAAATGTCTTTATAGCCCAATCGTCTAGCGGTTCAAAAATTCTCTTTCAAAGGGCATCATAGAAAATCGGATGCGTCAGTATATAGTTGTGTCGTACTATGTACATGGCTAATCTACTTATCTTAACGTGAAATGTATTTTATGTTTGTTTGTTTGAGTACGACGTTATTAAACACCAATCAAACAAACAAACATAAAATACATTTCACGTTAAGATAAGTAGATTTCGGGAAATCATTCATTGAGGGTTATAAAGGGGGCACAAACATTGTGGAAAACCTTCAATGTCAAAGCCAAACATGAAACAAAAATCATTCAGTCCTCCATCCGCACCCAACAGCAACAAGAAATACGGCTCTGAACCATTGATATTCACAACAGCGACAGAGATCGATTAAAGTATCCGGAAATCGAAAAGAAGTGTTGGAAAACACTGCCGTCATATAAGTGAAATACTCATAAGCATGGCGTAAAACACCAATCAATCTATCAATCAATAAAACAACGGCAGATAATGTTGATAGATAATGACGTATACACACGTTGTAGGCATAATCTTCTGGATTTGTATCAGGCAGAAAAATATTGTTAGTGGCGCCATAAACATATTCCTATACTATTTGTAGAACTTACCCCCTGTCTTTGTTGGCATCCATATTACTGCCGGGCCTGTGTTATTTTCTGTGATGCAATGCTAAGATCCCCTGCCCGCTTCACTAAACAACCTTCTTGATGGGATGAACGATCTAAATGAAATATTTTCCGTTGACGTTCCCATATAAACTGGGTGTTATGGCAACGTCAAAGCAACAAAACTGCCAGTGACGAAATTCAGAACGTCAGAACGTGCTATGATTCGATGACGTCATGTAAGTTGTTGACTTGGCTACGTCATAAAACTGCATTAAAAAAATGACGTATACGACTTCGCAAATGTCTCAGCCCCCAAGATTTGTACCAACATAAAATGTTACGGAATATAAATTTCTGAACCTTCGCAAATGTACGCATGCTTAAGGACAATTTCCCCCAGACGCGACGCGAGATCGTGTCGCTTGAGCCTTGTTCACACTGGGCGCTACATGACACGTTTCAGCGCTATACTTTAACATTGGTAAACTGGCTTAGGCAAAGACGTCACAATGCAAACGACTAACGTCACAATGTAACGTTGGAGAACTTGCGACGACTGCGCGACCGTCCCGTGACGATCGCCTCTGGTTTGAATTTTATTACATAAAAAGCAGTGTTCTACATTATTTTAATGCAGCGTGAGAGTCGCCTGATGTGAATTGGAATTAATAGTGAGTTGAAAATGCGAACGTTATGCTTACTGATATATCAACCTGTTTCGTGGTGCTTATGGTATTTTGGTGAGCATTGATGTGGACACAAGCCTAAGTCGGCCTCTACTATATAAAGAAGCAGATTTTGTTACACTTGTATCAGCGGTCAATATGAACATGTATGACGTTATTTGAAATATGATGTGAAATAGTGTTAAGTTATTCGACCCATGACGTCAAATGAAACAACTTCTTTGTTTCGTGGCATGCGTACAATGTCATAAAATAGGCGAAACGAAATTTGGGGCCGAAGTTATAAAGGTCCTTGAATATGGTCAAGATGATATTTCGTGCTCAGCTGAGTCGACTCTGAAGTCCGCGTTCGAAAACCGAGGTTATAAAACATTGAGCACGAACTGAGCAAGCTTCAGACCATGCTCAAGACCGTACTCAACGGGACTTCCCAGTTGTTAATAATAAGATGGTTGCAAATGACTTTTAACGTCCCTTTTTCGATTCGATTTTCAAAATTAGACCTTTATATTGGTTAAAACATTTTAATAAACGACAGACAAAAATCAGCTCGAAGCAGCCGATAAAATCAGCTTAGTGCATTTTTACCTTCATTGGCGGAAAAGCTCCACAACAGCGTGCTCAAGAGTTGGAGTAAGCATTGAGTTTGTACTCCGCTGAGTACGTTCTCAAAACATTTTATACCCACCGAATAGGAGCACAACTCCTATTCCTAGTATGATCTCAAAGAGTTTGAGCAAAGACTCGAACTTGAGTATGCTCAAGTTTTCATAACCTCAGCCCAAGGTTTTATGTTAGCCACAGTATACTTCCACAACACGATCTTAGCCTAAATTGATCTTAATTACCATAACGACACGATACCTTCAGCACTGGTCATGTGACGACTAAGGTGTACTTATGCTTTTGCTGCATTCGGGACAGTCACAATCACCACTTGTCGGGTAACTTGATAACATTTGGTCGTAATTACGACCACAAACTAGAAAAGCATCGAGTTGATGTAGTAGTAGCACTAGAACAAAATTTACATGTTGGGAAAACGTGGTTACGACTCGTAGCAGTGCTCTCGAATGCTGGTCGTTGTAAGTACGAGTAAAAAATACAGCACGAATGGTAGCAACGAGGAGTCCCGAGTATTAGATCGTTTTGTGGAATGGGCCCCAGGTTCGTTCGAGCAGGCAAATTAAGCCTGCTATACGAATTACAATGTAACTTGAGTTGCTAGCCACCTCATTGTCTCAAAATAAGGTGTAAGCAGAAGTATATTAACTAGAAGTATGTAACTGTCGTATAGTAAAGTCCACGGCATTGTAAAGCAGCAAAAAAAGGTGACGTCACATTTCAGACACGTGCATTTTTACTTGAGAAGAACTCTGGGTAATTTCGTCCCTGATCAGGCACTGCATCTGGCAATTATTATCGTCCGAACGACTGGCTTAATATTTGTCTATTTAGTTGCCGTTTATGGTATATTGAAAAGACAGATATTGCACTAGGTAAATGCGTTTCGTTTAGTAAGCAGCGTTTATGATTGAGGAACGTCAGAAGTCCCATAATGTAATGCATCATTTTTAAAGTTGCGTTCTTCAGAATTTTCTTTACAGCCTGAACGCACTATAAGTTATTTTGGCATTCACTGTTGAAAACATTGTGTCGCCACGTAAACTGTGTATACCAAACTCCCCAAAGCTTAAGCGAAATTAGCCCTTCAGTTTCATTGCCAATTCCCCTAGGCATTTTTTAAAATTATATCACAGCCTTTAAATATGCATAAATCTTGTAGTTTTGGTTGGTTGGTTAAATTTAGGCAAAACAAGCCATCCACGCCAATGAGAGATCAGGCATATCATATAGCATCATATGTGCTGATGTAAAAGGAGATTACAATGTCAGCCAAAAACAGACAGCCACTCGGAAGCCATCGAATGTACCGCAATTATCATATCGGATGCAATGCGATGGTCGCCATTATGCACGTATAGTTTTAGTCCGTGTTCTGTAGAGATTTCAGAACTTCCACCCATTTTAGGTTTTGGTGATAATTCTTTCCTGACTATATTACCGTATTCTTAACCCATGAAATTCTCTTGGGATTGTGTATCAATAAAACTGTAAGATTTTGTGTACGTATTCATATACCTATGGTCAAAATAATATTTTATTTTTATTCTCTCTTTGACCTCAACAATGAACTAGCTTAATAACTATTAAATAGTCCCCGGTACATGTTTCTACTGTTGTCTGAACGCGATTGACCACACTTTAGCTGGTTGAGGATCGCAACAAAGCTGTATTTACTTACCACTGAAAGACGGTAAAATTTTCACCAACTAAAGAGATTTCCGATTGTACATGAGTGCTAGTGTCAATCACTGTGGACGTGTAAACGGCACGTACAGCCGGATATTGAGCGGATTTTTTTTTCGCAAATTCCGTTTGCAGGGGAAACTGCTCGCCTGCTTGTCGGGGGTCAGATTTTGACTTTTTCAATTTGTCTTTGGTAATGTCAATTGTGTGCATGATGACTTTATTCCTCTGTTCAAACAACGACAAATATTCCCAAGTGCCCTTGTCTTAACCCCTGGCTGGTTACGGCGTAATTATTGGCTTGCCTATGTTATAATGTTTCTAAATAAATTATATCATTGTCACAATAAATTGCTGAACTATCTTCTGTAAATTAGATAAAGAAAACATGCTTGCATCAGACATAATAACGTTTTGAGATTTAATTTAAAAAATAACCCATTTATGACAATGAAAAATAATATGAGACTTGGTGATAACCAAGAAGGCGAAATAATAAAGGTCCAATAAAGTAGAGATTTATACTTATTTTGTTATAGTTTTGCTAAATATACAAACTAAACGAAATTGCTGTAGCGAAATGCCACCTTTATCCTTTAATGTTAAGGAGAAGTAATACAGTTTGTACAGAACGCTTTAAATGTTTAGGCCTACTTCTTATCAACAAGTGAATACAAGTGTTGTATTGTTGGTAGATATTTTACATGAGATCACAGACGTACGACATAGAGTCAAAAAGTTATTTATACAATGATCGAACCACTATCACTAATGTATAAGCCAATTGAACGTTAAACTCAGTCCTAGAATCACTCAAATCATCTTTCGTAGAAAGTCAACCAGTTAAATGCCGTGTCTCCAAACCCTTATCAAAAGTCCAGAAAGTTGATATCATTGGAAAATTCCGGGATGTCTAAGGCTGCTGCCATACGGGGACGAGCACAGACAAAAGCCACCTTCACTCTCATATAGCTGTCAGAATACTGGTAAATACCCTGATTGCACCCCGTTCGTTCCAGTATAGGGAAACTACGATACACCGGTTCACATTTGCCTAATGATGTCATTTTCTCATTATAACCAGTGAAACAGTCATCACAGTTGGACTCCGCTTCAACCACAATGTTGGGATACCGACTGCTGTTGTGTTTGGGGATGTAATGCCAGTTACATAGCGCCCTGTCCTCAACGTGTACAACGTCCCAAGACTCCCTGTTTCCCCCACAGCTGCGTCTCTGGCGTTTTGAAAAACGCGGTCGAAACCTGCCTTGCGTCAACATTTGAATGATATTTCTGTCGACACTTTCTGGAACACCACCTACGGTCTCAACAGCACCCATCTGTGGTTTGGAATAGTAACGGTGAATAGGGCTGGGATAGCGCTGATAGAGATTTGGCGGATCCTTACATCCTTCAACTCCAACTGCCAAGAACATCACTCCAAACATACAATATATAGCCTGGAAAATACAAGAAACTAAATTTAACAAATCATCTAGAGATGAGTAAAAAAGGGAACTAATCAAGAAATGGAAAATTCTCGAGAATGAAACATATCTTTATCACATTCTAGAGAGGTGGATTCTGTTGATTAGATGGTCAACCTATAATCATTTTCAACGACATGTAGCAAGATTTTATGGATTCTACGTTTTTAGATTACTGAAAAGCTAGTTTTTGACAGTGCATATAGCCCTATTGGCAAGGTTTTCAAGCTATTGTAACTAAAATGCTTTGACCAATTCACTTTTGCAGCTTGTCTTTAGTTTTAAGGCATTTGACATCTTCCTATGTGGTTGGGTTATAGACATCAGAAATATTGATTCAGCGCAAGGTCATCTTCGCTGGCCACGAGTTTTGTGCGGAGCTTCTCTAACTTACAACTCTTGGTGGACCGTGCTACGACACCTGGTGAACAAAGTGAAAAAGCTTGAAAGTTGTTTCCCCCTTTTACAATCCCACCCAACCAGTCATATTTGCTCTTTCAACTTACCTATAACTTTCATTATCGACCATCGCCTCACTTTTAACTAACTCGCTTATCAATTGTGTGAGTATTTGTTTGATTGTGGTTTAAATCACACTATTTGTTATTAGTATTCCATTTATATAGCGATAGATTGCCCATTTCACACTGTCCTGTTTCAAAACTACCTCAGCGATTGCCGGAACCATAGCGTGTGACTCGCTCATATATTTTATCATCAATCATTGGCCTCTAGATGCTGGTAATGTGGAGTAGCTCAATATAAAACTCTTAGTAAGCTAACATAAAGCAACATATCCTCCAACTATGATACACAAATAGTGTAACCCCGAAAAAAAATCAAACTTATTTTTTATCTCCACATTAAGGCCCTTTATTTTGCCATTAATATCAGCGAATTGGTGAATTTATTAACTCCGGATGATGGCAAGATAAAGTGCCGAAATATAGCGATAGAATTTTTTTTTTTCGCGGTTACATTACTTGTGTATTATACTAAACTATTCAGTGGAACTCAAGGATATTTAACTGTACATTTAGCTTGAATAGTCATTTTGCATGTAGGTTACCACACCCATTTTATTTCAAAGCTCATTGTGGTATACATATTATTTATGACACCTCTTTCCTTCATTCATAACTAGAGGTATATATAGTTGTATAAATATAATTCCAAAGAAAAAATACACGTGTTTTGCTTACTTGACCTATCTATACATATATAAATGACAAACAACAGTTATAAAACTGGAGTTATCTTCACGATAGCTGAAAAATAATAACATAAATATATTAAATCATATCTGTGACCGGAATCCATCTTTCCTACATACGATATGACGAGTGGTCAGACGTTGTCAGCCCTCTATGACATTACCAAGACGACTCGAATATGCCTCTGAGCAGTACACAAAAGGGGGGGGGGGGGGGGGGTTGTGCGTTGTGTGACTTGCGGGTCACATGGTTCTTTCAGGGTTCTTTAGAAAAGGAGGTAGTTCTACATGGAACCATTGCGAAACCATAACACAATAAAAAGAAAGGGCGAAATACTTGGAACAGTTGGTGTGAGTGTTCCCTCCAGAACCATAAGGGGTCTCATCCGAGCCATGGCGGAAGAACCTGAAAGGGGTTCTATTAGATGCATTTTTAGTAAGAGTGTAGAAAGCTACCTGTGTCATGGTTTTCTAATAATTTAAAAGACAAACACTTAATCGACCTGTCAAGCGGTGTTTATGTCTTCGGTCTTGTAATTGCCTTGTCTTGTCATTAGTGTTGCCAAAGGCATAGTGGGATGAAGGGATGTGGGGCTTCCACTGTTCGACAACATATGGGCGAAATAACCTTGACTTAAACAAACAAACAACACATAAACAAACAAAATTGGAACTGATATGTTAAAAGAATATTGTTGTATCAAGGTAAGTTATTGGGAAAAATATTCACTTTAACGCTTCAATGATTAATTTCGGGCATGAATCGGTCAACTCATCTCTGTCTGTTGTATGTGACTTTTGTGACCTCCCTGATTGAATGATTTTAAATAATCCAATAAACATGGTTATTTCGTGATGTTATTTATACATCAAATAAGCACTATATTCGGCTACACCAGATAAGCACTATAATAAGATACACATTGAAATGTCCACGAGTGAAAATACATTTCCAATGGCATCAAAATGTATTCCCCGTGATGATATAGTATATATTTTTAAACGTAAACAAACATGAACTAAACATCCAAATAGGTATTAGTCTATTTTTAACCGAACCATATGAACATTCACTATCGTATTGATAGTAGAAAATCTAACTTGATTTATGTTAAAATGCAAAACTATTTGTACCGAATTGAGTGTATAAAAATTAAGACTCTTTGAACAGAAGACATGATATCAAGAGCTGAGTTGCGCAATACATAACCCAGAGTGAAATTCCAGCCGTCACAAAGAAAAAAAGTTATCACTCGTCGTCCGACAGCAATGCTTTTGAGTTAACACCGCCGCGAGCATTCGGGTCAGTAATTACTACGATGTTTAATTATTTTTTGAAGTTCAGAATTACTTAGCCAAGTTTGATCCTTTTATTTTCATTTAAAGGGGATAAAACATAATATAATTCATATAGACAGAAAATGTGCTCGTATTTATGTAGCTACTGAAGTATTTGTAAAGACGTAAGAAAAATTAGGAGAATTTTCCAAACTTCATTTTAAATAGCTAACAACATTTTGCGTAACAGTAAATAAAAAATAATAACTGGCACTTCTAATATTTTAACTTCATTATTTAACATTAACTTTTCCCAAGGGATAACGAGTAATTGCTTCGCCATAAGAACTACTTAAGCCGCTTTATGAATACGAGTTGTTGCGTTCGAAAACTTTAAAATGGCCGGGAGTCTGGTTGTTTAATTATTGGAACCTTTACTAGTTTCACATTTGCCTCGTTATTTAGATTTCAATAGACATTTTTATTCATTCACACTTCATAAATCATACAATACAAATATATATTTCAGAAGACATTTTTGTGTTAATTTAGGTCGAACTTTTAAAGAAAACACCAACATTATGACGCCCACAGTGTTCTTAAGAAAAGAGCACCTGTCGATGTAGAATCAACAAAAATCTTTTGTGTCTGTAACAGGCAATTACAGATTGACTTTTAAATCCGGTTTACAAATGAATAGGGTGTACATTTGTAAGTAGATTTGTCAACATATGATAAAAGTCCCTACTATATACATTAGTCAGCCAGTTTATCTGCAACACTGTGTCAATGAATTTATGATATAAAAGCTCGCTAAAGAAAATCTAAAAAATAAAGCCCTAAATTTGCCTATTTGTATTTAGCATGTCTAATTATTTTTCTAATTTACGGACTTTAGATGTTTAACTTCGAATAAAGGGAATGTAAATTTGTTATCCTTTTCAATCGTTTGGTCAACCCCGAAAGGTAGATATGAACTTAAATTGTGTAGGCCGTCAAAATGAACTAGAATCCACCAGATAATCAGTGTGCATTTCTGAAACATCTTATTTGGAGAGAAAAATTAAATTGTAGCCCAAATTGGAATTATGAGTGCTGTAATAAATGCCTAACTTTTAAAAAATATATCTATCTATCAATTTCTCCACCCGACACCTCAAACACCTCAATTGTCATATTGCCGACAAAATAGTATTGCTTGAGTGAAAAAATAATGTTAATGCCTATAGTCAATTGGCTTCTTAAATTGACGAATCACAGAGCTGCTTCTCAGTTTTGGTTTGTAAAAGCTGAAGATTTGAGCTGACAAACGGAAGTTTCCCGATTGTGTATCTTTAAATGACCAACAGATACACGCATGCACTGTAGACCCCCCTAATGTCGCCCCCCCCCCCCCCTCCTAATGTCGTCCCGGCGACATTAGGGGGGACCAGCTTGGGGCGACATTAGGGGGGAATGCTGCTTTCTAAAAAAAAGGACTACTGCAAACATCCCCCCCTAATGTCGTCCTTAAAGGTATTCCCAAATGGTTGATACCTAGAAAATGTATAAAAAATAGTCCAATATTCA
>JARFOD010161515.1:0-11964 GCA_031763545.1 Mopalia muscosa | reverse complement strand
GTTAATACACGACCAACATATAAGTGAAATACCCTTAAGTATGGTGTAAAACACCAATCCTTCAACCATTTGGTTAGCTACCAGTCATAAAGCTGATGTAACCTTTGATAATAATCTCTGATCCAACAAAGATTTCATGGCACTGTTTCTCTAGTGGTGAAAATTCTACTAGCTTAGAATCTTGCAAACCTTTGGACTGTTGTTTAAGTGAATATAAGAACTATTGTTGGAAAACCCAGGAGATGTTCCGTGGCTTCTTGGATTCATTTGTTTGATGGAACCTGATTCAGGCTTAGTATAGAATGATGTGGCCATGGTCGGCCAGTTCGTTTCTTAGCTCAAGTCAATTCTCACTGATATTTGACCACAATTACATCAACTCCTTTCAACAAATATACTTAATGGATTTGTTTTGTTCCTATAAGATTGATATAAGATTTTGTTTAAGCAAACTTTTTCAAAATACCTAAGAAATAACCGTTTACTTGAAATGTTGAAAAGGCTATAACTAATAATAATAGTGAATAATTAGTGGATGTAGATATGATGATTACATCAGAGAATTTAAATATATATGTTTTTTTCTGTAGTTGCTGGCTGAGGACTGACACATACTTTATCTGGAGTTTTGTGGGGCCAGTGGCTGCTGTTATTACGGTATGTCTCTGTTACAATACTTTACACCTGTAGACGGATTCAAGGAGATGAGTATTAAAATATCATGATTTTAAGTGTGAAATATACCCTTATTAACACCCAATTCCTATCTGGTTTATGAAACAATCAGACCTGTCTGGTGAAGCTAGTTTTAATAAGGCTTTTCTAGGCGGACTTGGCTCACGTAATCAAAAAGTTACCCATGTCTTTCAACTTGTGTAGACTTGTCTGGTCTTCATAAATCAGTTTAAATAACACATCTTGATCAACTTGCATTGGAGAGTAAGATATCCTGATAAAGCCAGACTTTCCAAATAAAAATTTTCTTTGTCATTTACAGTGACAGCTTTGTTAGTACATAATATACCTGACAAAGGACATTTTTGGGGAGCTGCTATTGTAGAGAACTGATCAAAATGACTGATATGTTAATGAGTAATACATTAACTTGTTTCAGGTGAACATTGTAATGTTGAGTATAGCAGTGTATATGATGTGTCGTCATGCCACCAGCGTCCCTGCCATCAGAACTAAAGAGAAGCCTAAACTAGAGAAATACAGGTTAGTTTGGTGCTAATAACAATTTTCAACTCTTGTTTTATCTTAGATAGCAAAATTTAAAAAGTAGTAGAAAATAAGAATACAGTACTTGTTGTATCACCTGGCGCGTGTCTGATTTAATCAGATACTCACCTGGCGCGTGTCTGATTTAATCAGATACTCTCTTGGCGCATGTGTCTAATTTTATCGGATACTCTCTTGGCACATGTGTCTCATTTAATCAGATACTCACCTGGTGCATGTGTCTGATTTAATCAGATACTCACCTGGTGCATATGTCTCATTTAATCAGATACTCACCTGGTGCATGTGTCTCATTTAATCAGATACTCACCTGGTGCATGTGTCTGATTTAATCAGATACTCACTTGGTGCATGTGTCTGATTTAATCAGATACTCACTTGGTGCATGTGTTTGATTTAATCAGATACTCAC
The DNA here is from genome assembly GCA_031763545.1 of Mopalia muscosa. Classification (NCBI taxonomy): domain Eukaryota; kingdom Metazoa; phylum Mollusca; class Polyplacophora; order Chitonida; family Mopaliidae; genus Mopalia; species Mopalia muscosa. The sequence continues at coordinate 10,310 of JARFOD010161515.1, read as the reverse complement.
CTGGCACAGGAATATGCTTGAGAATGATGAATAAGTCTTGAATGAAAATGTTGTTTATTCAGACATCATTCTTAAGCATGTATGCTTGAAATGTTGCAACCTTAATAAACTATAAGTTGTAATCCATACAGCCTTAAGTTATGTTTATCTCTACATTGTTATGTTTTTGGTTGTCATGGGAACAGTATTCAGGATATGGAAAATGGATCAAAAGTACATAATGTAGCTCCATTTCCAAGTGATCCACGGGTCAAACGAGTCTCTGATGTCCCGTAAGAATTTCACATCTTTCATCTGGTTGTGTGATAGAGTTTATATTTGTGTTTTTAGAAATTTCTTTTTAAGATTTTTGTTCAAGATATCTTGGCTTTTAATTTTACGTTATTCAGTTTTTTTATCTTTCGTTTTTTACTGTGTTTTTTCATGATTTTATTTTGTACATTTGTTTGCATGTTGGTGTGCTGCTTATTTTGTTACTAGATGTATTTAGAAAATTTTGTGTTACCTAATTCTCCCCTAACTTTGTTGTTGTGGGACATCAAAATGTGGTATGTCTGTCTGCCGCTTGTCAGAGATGTATGGTTGTTTCTGGACAATAACTATGAAACCTATCCAGATATCTTTTGTACACATTTGAATCAAGTGCTGAATGATACCTTTTATTATTGACTTAAAATAATATTGAATTTCAACTTACATGTATCTAGCTTTAACAAAATGACTAATTGGTTTAAATACTTGTTAGAAAAAGGAATGAAAAGACATACTGTACTCTAAAATAAGTCAGGGGTGTAAAATAACCTTGACCCATGGCCATGGCTCAGTGGTAGCGAGTGCGCTTCCTAATCCGAACATGCTTCGATTTACCGTTCACAAGTTAAAGTCCGTCTTTGGACCATCAGGTATATGAGAGAGCCACATATTGTGGCTCTGGCAATCACGGGGGTGGTTTTTACCAGGTGTCCTCTCGGTTTTTCACCATAATAAGGCAGCGTACAGTGTGAAATGGACAGTCTGTCATCATATAAGTGAAATACGCTTGAGTATGATGTTAAACACCAATCAAACAAACAAATAAAATAACCACAAACACTCTCCCAAAATGTCTTGTTATAGGTTACACTGATATTAAAAAACTACAAACACTCTTTGCATCATCTTTTTTTAAGCAGTGGGATTTAAAATAACTCCAGCCATCTCTCCAAATGTCTTGTAATTGACAAGGGGGGTGGGGAGTTTCAGAGCATATCATCTTTCATTTCATTGGCAATTCCTATTTTCCTGTTTACTTTAAAAAATGTATTGTTTTTTCTTGATTTTTGTCTCCCACTACTATAGCCATTGACTTATTTTTGCATTATTGACGCCTATCTGCTGACATGATAATTTTAGAACAAATTTACCCATTAACTTGAAGCTTGTCCGGCTGCTTCCTTCTTTAAGATTATGAAATGGATTCAATATCACCAAATTCCCAAAAGAACAAAATGGTCACCATTGCGTAATTTTAATAATATTTACATCTATATTTTGACCACAGGACTTCAGAACAAATTCACAACTAATTTCAAATCTGTAGGTTCGCCTGACGAATAATGGATGGGATTGCATTCCACTAAAGTGAAATAATTTTTTTTACAAAAAGCATGGCTGGCTGGTATTGCGTGTTAAACAAAATTTTGCCAGAAAGTGGCAGCAACTATGGCTGCAATTTTTTGAAATTTATTATGAATCCAAATATGTCTTGAAAATAAGTTGACAGATTATCTTTCTATCAGTTAGCTCCATTATTATTTTCCACCAAATTGCCCAAACCAATATGGTAATATTCACCATAACATTTACATTATATAAGTTGACATTTTATCTTCAAAGTAAACAGTTAGCTTTGGGTCTTTGTTACACTACTACCACATTCAGAATTATTTTCCACCAAAGTGCTCAAACCAATATGATGAGAAGCACCATAACATTTACTCTATGAAGAAAAAAAATCTGTTCTCAAACTTGAGCTGGACAAGTTGATTTGACCAGGATTATGAGCATAATTTTTATAATAAACATTTAGTGGGGCACCTGCTAGCTACTCAGCTTGTTATGTAAGCTTGGATACTTTGAGTGCAAACTTTTTATCACTCTTTTTAATTTGATTTCATGTGAACTATGTATTTATTTCTTATGTATGTTTTGTGTGATGTCACAGTTGTTAATTTGTTGTAAGTGAATGTACTGAATCTCCTTTCAAATATTGTTTTTTTTTTACACTATTTAATGTTGACACTATTTAACCAGAAGGTATCTGGTAAACATAATAGTGGGTATAACCGCTGCCATCAAAGGACCTTCAAATAGCCACCGCTATCATCAAATTAACTGAAATATTGAAATATAAAATGGTTGGTAATTTTGAAGTCCTTGATATATGGGCTCAGCAGGCCATATGCTAAAAGACCTTGTTTACTAGGATTGTGTCTTTTTCAAATAAATACAGTCTTTGACTTTGTAACTTCATCTACTATAATAATCTTACAAATACAGGGAATCAATTTTGCTAAATAAAAAATGCTGAGATAATTTTATTTAATGTTAAATTGTGATAACAAGTGAGCTGTTTTGCGTTCTATAATGAATATGTTCTATAATAAATAAGTTCAGTTTGAATATTTTATGTATTATATTCTATTAATGCTGCTTCCCTGACAGAGAGTTTACCTGTGGAAGCTTAGACAGACTCCAGCCATCTCCTAGTGACAACTTCATGGCAATTAGTGTACAACTGTAAGCAGTAAATGTTGTGTCTTTAACTAGGATATATATTTTCCAATCTGGTGTATTAAGTAAGAGCAGCAGTAAGCTAGTCTTCTTGTGATGTTTTTGTATTGCACCTGGTGCGTTGTCTTGTCCTCTGTTTGTTGCCAGTAGCATCTTGAGTGGTTTCCTCCAGCCAGGTGCCTTGTCTTGTCCTCTGTTTGTTGCCAGTAGCATCTGGAGTGGTTTCCTCCAGCCAGGTACCTTGTCTTGTCCTCTGTTTGTTGCCAGTAGCATCTGGAGTGGTTTCCTCCAGCCATTGAGCCAGTAGACCATCATAAAAGTGAAATAATCACAATTACAGTGTAATTGTGTTACCAAATTGCCAAAACCAATATGGTGCTAAACACCATGACCTATACTCTTTGAAGGAATAGATGGCTCTGAAAACCTAAGTTAGATCGGTGTTTTAAAGGGGAATGGGAGCACATTTTTTCAGACTGAGCATTTAGATGAACCTGAGATGATTCATCGGGTTTAATAACTCTACATCAAAGGGTTTAATAACTCTACATCAAAGTGTCGCTGGGATTTCTTTCTTGATATATAGAAAACAAGGACTATGGAAAGAGCTGGTTATGTGATCCAGTTTCTCACCACAAGATTATTACCAGAGTTGTTAAACTTAGAACAGATTGTGCACAAGTTGCCACCTGAACAAAATTCTAATCTAACCATTGATGAAAGATGTGAGGTACATCAAATGTATATAAATGTACATGTAAAAATGTATATTGTGAAAGTTGAAAGACATGTATAAACATGTTCTATACTTTTATAGTGTAAGATTTGACGGATATTTATATAAATGTTCTATACTTTTAAAGTGTAAGATTTGACGGATATTTATATAAATGTTCTATACTTTTATAGTGTAAGATTTGACGGATATTTATATAAATGTTCTATACTTTTATAGTGTAAGATTTGAGGGATATTTATATAAATGTTCTATACTTTTATAGTGTAAGATTTGAAGGATATTTATATAAATGTTCTATACTTTTATAGTGTTTTATTTGAAGTGCATTTATCTACATGATGTACCATACTCTACTTATATGGTTTAAGATTTGAGGTACATGTTTATACAATCCTGTATAATGTATGATCTGAAGGACCTGTATGTGCATGTGCTGTACTTCTTTAGAAGGACATATCGATGCACATACTATAGGTTTACAGCAAAAGTTTTGAAGGACAATCACCTGTGCAAATTTATCTACCTGCACTACTTGTAGAAGTTAAAAGCTTATTTGAATAGTGTTATTTGTACATGTATAGTGTTATTTTAATTTTGGTCTACATGTAACTTAAGGGGCTCAATATATATGGTTGTTTACAAGTGAATTAATTACAGATAATGCTTATCAGAAGTCCACACAAAGTTATTATTTGTCTTCCTAAAATCACAAAATTGATTTAATTAAGATGTTAGAAATGACAAATATGTTAAATTAAACTTTTTATTAACATCTTTGCAAAGCATTTCATAGACATGTGTGCTATCATACACTGTTAATCTGTCTTGTGTGTCTTTTTATAATAATTTGTCAAATTTCAGAAGTCAGGAAACTTGAATTATTTTCATTTAAATAATATTTAAATATTTTAAGCTGTATTGTTACCTGGTGTGTCTAATCACAGGTGGGTTTTTTTGTTTTAGAGCTTGGATTAAAGGTGCTGCTGTGTTAGTTGTGTTACTTGGCCTCACCTGGTCATTTGGGATACTCTATATTAATGAGAACACTGTAGCCATGGCCTACCTGTTTACAATACTAAACAGTCTGCAAGGACTCTTCATCTTTGTATTCCATTGTCTCATGAATGAAAAGGTGAGTTGAACAGACAACTTATAGTTAATAAACAATAATACCATCAACTCGATTAGTTTAGTATCCAGAAAAGTTTCCAGTCCTGTGGTCGTACATGTAGCTTAGTGGTAAGTGTGTCTGCTTACTAATCCTACCTCAATGTACTGTCACGACGTTAAACACCAATCAAACAAACAAAACAATCAATGTACTGTCCATGGCTTCAAATCCACTTAGTGACTACAGGTATGTGAGTGAGTAGCATGATACAGTTCTGAAAATCCTGGAGTTGTGTTTATGACTTTCATTTGAGTTTTAAAGAATGAATAGTGTGGAGTGAACAATCTGTTATCTTATAAGTGAAATACCCTTGATTACGAAATTAAACCCCAATTCCACAAACAAGCAGAACAGTTTTCATATTCATTTTGGGGCCACTAACACGTTAAATAATCTTTTTAAGGGTGTTTAAATTTGAATGTGAAATCTGAAGGCCCAGATAAATAAACACATCAGACTTCAATATGTCCTCTAATAGCCCTACATATATAATGCACTACAATGACATAAGTTACAAGCATTATTTATCCTGAGTTTTCCATATGATTTATTGTTATCAGGTTCAGAAAGAGTATCGTAAAGTAGCTCGGCGGACATCCTGGTTACCGGAGTGTATTCGTGTGAAGTACGGGGGATACACAGGCTACAGCCAATCAACCACTCCCAACCAGTCCTCGTCTTCTGGAAACAATGTAAGGCTCTATCACTCCATTGTATATTAGAAACAGTCTCATTAAAATTAGTTAAATGACGTATTAAAATATGAACTTAAAAGATGATGAGAGGAAGTCGAACAGATGGAAATCTTACAAAAGATTTTTCATCCTACAAAATTTAATGTGATGTTAAATTTTTTTTTTTTTTAATTTACGAAAACAATTGAGCTGACATGTTAAATTACATGGTTTTGAGGTTGTGCCTATCAACTTAAGTAATTAATTTGATTGCAACCATGTGTTTTTGTTTTTAGTATTTCTCTAAACTATGGAGCGGTCGGAAGAGGAAGAAGTCAACATCTTCTATTCTGGGAAAATCTAACTCTTCTCCTTCTAGAAGTAAGTTTTATTCTATGAGAAGGTTTATATGCAACACAAGATGTGTCGGTATATGTGTTGAAGTTATTCTCTCATGATCACCATATTTAAATTAACTTACTTTCATAAAAAAACACACAAAATGATTAATGTTACTATAAAGTTTTGTCTTTTTTTTTTTCAGAGAGGAAGAGTAGTCGTCCAATTTCTGGTAGCCGGGACAGCAGCAGTGTGCTAACACCACTGTCCAATCAGAATGGCTTTATCTACACTCCTGGTACACAGAACGGTGATCTGAAAGCGCCGCAGCACGACAACGGAGGAGGAATTAACGGGGATTTGTCCATAGTTGACTGTTCTGTGGTGGACAGTGAGTTCGTGTCTGAATACTGCCAAGAGAACATGAAGTCCCATAAGGATACACCACAGAGAAACAATGCTTCAGACCAACCTTATAACGCTGACCAGTCAATCTACCACGTTTACGAGGAACCTCATTTCAAAAACAAGAAAAACCTCCATAATTCAGATGAGTCTATCGTGAAGAACCGCTTATCTTTTATCTCCACAGATACTAAAGACGGCATTCATTACTCCGAAGTCAGTGATGAGGAGTTGTTTAGAATGACAGAGAAAGAGAAACGTATGAGTCAGTATGAGAGAGAGCCACTTGTTTCCGCTTCCAAATCCGAGAGAAAACTCATTGATGAGACTGGTGACCATACACGCAGACCACCAGCCACGTTAAGACTCGACCCAGAATTATCTCCATCACTAGGGGATTTGAGTCCAGATTCCAAGGCAGATGAAGAAGAGAAGAATTTGAGTACTCCAAACTTGAAATATAAGGGGTGTGTGGTTGAAGCTGAAGTCAACGAGCGTCTGCTACAGGCACAGTCTAGTCTGCCAATCGTCACCAATATTGATGATCTGGACAATGGCGAACTCTCATTCGGTTCATTTGATGAATCAGAGTCAAGCAAAATCAAACCATCAAATGGTCGAAAAGTTAAGAGACTTAGCTCAGATCTTAAACCTAAACACGATCCCCATAGATACAGATTAAATACATCGAGTGATTGTTAATAGCACCTGCAGACATCAAATGTGATCTGCCAAGATGAGCTGCTTGACCTTGGTCTTGAAAACTTTACAGAATTTTAATGTTCTTAATTGTGATCTGCATGCATCCTTGTACAACTTCTTCTATTTCTCTTTGAAGATTTGGATTCTAAGCTTGAACATTCACCGGCTAAGCTCAATAAATCTACACATCTACAGCAGTGTTTGGCTGACATTGATTTCAGGAGATTGTTTCCAGATAGTTACTATAACAAACAATATCTAACATTTAATCATAAAGATTGATTTGATAACAATTGATTATTCCCTGAAAAGGCTGGCTTCTTTTAGAGAAGAAGAAATGGGCTATGGTTTCCCCTACAAACCTATAGACCTGTTATCTCCTGTAGCAACAATGCTTTGACAGTTGTGTGAAGTTATATATGGATGGTTCATGAAACATATTTCTGATAAATATTTTATTATTCTGTGTTCGGGACTTTCATGTTTTTGCGTTGTGACATATATTTTTTAATTATTGACACATTCCATTTCATGTATGAATTTTTTAATTGCAATAGATTGTCAGTATAATTCATATTTCACAACAGAAGTGACCTAAACGCCTATTTTATATTCTCAAAGATGTCCTTCCTAATCATTCTCTAATCATTATGCTAAGAAATTTGCATTACTTACTTTTGGTATATATTCATTTCTTCAGAATGAGATTGAAAATAGAAGTAGAGTGGTACAATAACAATCTGTAGGCAGAGATCAGGGGTGGACATAACTATACATTTGCAGGACATTTCCAGTAAAAATTGAGATTGTCCTGTATAGATCCCCAGAATTTAACATTGTGTTAAAGAGCCTGCAGGACAAAATTTGAAAAATGTCTGACAAAATATTTCAACATTTCTTCCCCTGGAGATCTGTTATAACAGAGTTTTATTGGGTGAAAATATTATGTGTCCTTGGTAACCTTTGCATGACTAGTATATCCTCCCATACTACAAAGAAATGATAGTACTATGGATAGAAACCATGACACAGCACGGCTTTGTGTTATATGTGTAATTCTGAACCAGTTTGACTGTCAATGTCCCACTTAGTTAAACCTATAATTCACACAAACATTAACTTGGGTATATAGGTATTTTTACCCAGAACTTTTTTGTCGACAGGTAGAATGAAACACTCTTTAACATCCAACAACAGTATTGGTTTATTTAGCTCAATGCATTTGATTTTCTCAAGTAACCCCATTTTTAAATAAATACAACAAATTTAAAAACCTCGCCATACATACTTTTTTATTTATTCAAAACATGAGTAAGTGCTTAGCTTTATCTAAACTAGAGAATTCAATTCTCTTATTGTATTTCATGAATTAATTGCACAATCCCCAATACAATTGGCATGTACCTGTATGACATATATACACATTTTTACTAAGGTGTTCATTTCCCCCATTACACCAGACAGTTATGTTTAATTTGATTAACAATTACAACCTGGAAAGTATTATAAGATTTGTCAGCATCAGTGACTGCTGTTGTTGTTGTTAATGCTTCTGACTTGCCTATATTCAGCTTAGCATTGATGTCAGGAATAACGATAGCATTGTATTGTGATAATATTTTTCAACTCTCAATGGAGACTGTAATCAAAAATAGTTTCTATGGTAACAGATAATTCAAGAGAAGCTTATCAACTGTGTTATTGTCCTACATTCGGCTTATCAAACCCCAAAGATATTTCTAATTTTAAAAGTTTGAGATTGGAAATATTTCACTTGTTTTCACTTCATAAAATAAAAAATAAACATAGTTTGTATATTAGTCTAAGAGGTTTTCAAACATTCTTTAAGGGTAGAAAAATGGTTGACCAGAAATGGTCTAAGGACAACTGAAACCCAGGTTTTCCCTATGATAGTGGCGGCCGTGGCTTAGTGGTAGGGTGCATGCTTTCTACACTGAGCCTGCTTCAATGTACCGTTCACAGGATCGAGTCCGCCTGTCAACCATGAGTTATATGAGACAGTCACATGTTGTGGCTCCTGCAATCGCGGGGTGGTTTTTATGATGTTTGCTCCCAGTTTTCCACCATAATATAGCTAGGTGAAGTAGACAATCCGTGGTCATATAAGTGAAATACCCTTCAACACGACGTTAAACACCAACCAAACAAACAAACTATGATAGTGCCAGATTAAGAAATGCTCTATGACAAATAGTAGCAAGATTTCTGTGACTAACACAGCTATTTGCTTGTATGAAAATGTTAACATTGCTGAAGGTGGGGTTGAACGTTTTTCACATATTAAACTTGAAAAATAAAATGTATAGCCATGTGGTGCAGCCCTAGTGGATATGTTTGATTAGTGAGGTAATTCACTCAAGTCCACGATAGACTATTTTTGTCATACTCTTTTTCACCTACTCGGATTAAATCAATGGATATGTTACATAGAGTGCTAAACTAACATGATATCTTTGTACCTAATGGTTTAAATACCACTTACACGAATTGATGTTTTTTAAGTAATGTGTGAGATACAGATAGATAACAATTATCTAGAGGAAACTGATGTCCTCTAGAAACTGATGTCCTCTAGATGTCCTTTTTTTTTCATTTGCATTCCATTCTTCTCATCTTTGGCCCAGCTCATTTTCATGGAGGAATAACAGTATTCCACCTTAAGGTTCCACAATGTGTTTAATGTAGCAAGGTCACTGCGTCCATTATTTTGAGGTGGCCTCCATGTAATCTTCATAGTGAAATAAACATCCAAAACATCAGTTAAACTTATCGTCAGCCTGCTAGCATAATTGTCTAACTCATTTTCTGACATTTGAGGAAAACAAGAAAAACTTATTTTCTGGCAAACTGCATGTTCTTTTTTCTTGATTTCTTAAACAAGGAGAACTCACCACAAGGGAAATAGAAATTTTGTTTATTCCCACAAAGATTGCATAACAGCTATATAGGACTTATGCAAATATTGCAGTGAACACCCTGTGAGTTAGGCAATTAAACGTTTGAGTTAGGCATCCCATTTTTTTGCAATTATGACTACCGACCTATTTAGTCTTGTATAAGATGCAAAAGCTGATTGGCGGGTTAGTTAGGGAAAAACAGAATTTGCCCAAAAATGAGTTAGGCAATTATGCTAGCTGGCTGATGATATACAAATCAGCACAAACATCAGTTACAAAGTTTTGTTGTTTTGTTTTTTAAATCTGATGCCATTTAGTTAATATTTCACACTTTTTCATTTCGCTATTTTTCATTGTGATTTCGTTTTGTTGTTATTACATAATTTGTACAAATTGTTCTTATCCTGAAATGTCATCTTTATTATAAATGCAAGTTTTAAATATTGTGTCATTGTAAACTTCACATGTTGTTCCTATGTCCTTTGTTGATGTATATGGTGTTACATTTAAATTAAGTATTATATAATTCATTTCATCAATTTTAACAAATATTACATGTATTTTCGTTTTTATGTAGAATATGCTATTTA
>JARFOD010161504.1:0-11965 GCA_031763545.1 Mopalia muscosa | reverse complement strand
ATGGTGTACATCTCTCAGAGGCTTTTTTTATAGTTCAGATCATTCGAGATGGTGTACATCACACAAAAGCTTGTTTTATAGTTCAGATCATTCGAGATGGTGTACATCTCTCAAAGGCTTGTTTTATAGTTCAGATCATTCAAGAAGGTGTACATCTCTCAAAGGCTTGTTTTATAGTTCAGATCATTCGAGATGGTGTACATTGAGGCGTTATGTTCGTGTGAGTGCTTATATTCAGAAACATTCCGCTACATTTGATTCGCTGAAAGACTTATTCCATAACATTCCATCTTACCCGATCGTGTGCGAGATGCGATAAATATCGCCATTATTTAATTCCCTTTGCATTTAACTCCAAATGTACTTACGTGAAGATCTGCGGTGAAGTCTTCTGGAAGAACCGTTAAACTGTTCTATAAACCAATAAATACATTATCTAGTCTTTGATATGAACACAGACGGTCTTTAGTATAAAGTGTTTCTCAATCTGTTTTCAGATAAGAAGGTATGTAACAATCACCGGGGAGACAGTAATTTGTGTCCTACATTTATTTATTCTGTGAAAGTTTCCATGCTACGAAAACGTAATTTGTGTATCATCATACCTACAACGAACTATCGGTACATAAAAAAACAGGACTCTTCTAAGACTTTCGTTATCAGGACAAATGAAGCGCATACATATAGAGATGCAAAGCAAATATGTTCTGGACTGTTTTCACTCACCTGCAAGTTATTTTGCAAAATACTTCCAGAGCTTTTTGTGGATCCTGTTCCAATTTAGATGTGACCGACTCTTGTGATCTTACAACCACAGCAATCCAACAGACAAGCACACAAGTAAACACTATTGCTGGCTTCATTTTTCTCTGTAAAGACACAAGTAATTTGGTTACTGGACACTATCGAATTTGTTTTCAATTAGTTCTAAAGTGGTCTAATATTTACATTTTTGACAATATATCTACTTGAGAACCTACGGACAAAGAGCTTTCTGTGCCTTTGCGCTAAATATCCCTGCATTTATTTATATACTGCCGAAAAAATCATTTGCCAAGCGTGGTTGGCTTTACAAAAAAATATTTTGGGGATAAGAAAAATAAGTAAGAGAGTGGTTAAACATAATGAAGCATATTAGGATAATCCTTTTGCATGGGTGCCGATAACATTGAAAAGCGAAAACACTCCTTTGACAGTCTTAAGTTAATTTATATTTTGCTGTTAAGAAACAAAGAACTTTGCTACGGAAAACACTTGTTCCCGATGTCCACTGTTTTTTTGTCAAACTTTTGCATTATCAAGATTATGAAAAGAAGATTTCAGAAAAGTAAAAAAAGAAAAAGTGTTTTACCCCTGCCTCCTTTAGACGAAAAAATAGAAGAAAATATTGTTATCACCATGGCTTCGTTCTTTGCGAATGTAGAATGTATAGGCTCCCTTTGACAGACAATGCTGATCGGCATCAGTCTTCGTTCGTCGCTAATATGACAGCTTATATTGGTCAGTTCAAACGTGGATGCATTGTTACATTGCCAAATGTTGACAACACTTAATTTTCCCGACTGTCATACAATACTCCGGCCAAATACTCCGAACCATGTCTATAAATCACTCTAATGAGTTGACTTGTAAATATCAATCAACGCGAGACATGTCGCGGTTTGTCATTCTTTGCTCTGTGTTAGGAAGAAACTAAACATATTCTGGCCCGAAGAAATATCTCCAAATTGGCATCGTTTTGTATGCCCCGAAATGCGACTTACTTTAAGTCATTATTTCACACTCCTATAGAAAGATAACATAACAAGGTATTTTATGGATATACAACTTCTGCTTTATGGATGAGCGACGTTTCGGAGCAGATTCTAGCACCGTTTTCAAGCTTATCCATTCCCATGGAAAGGTTGGACGAATGTTTGATTTGGTTTGATTGGTGTTTAACGCCGTACTGGACAAATGTACATGCGTATTTGTTTCTGTTTAAATTACAAAACCATTTGCTTTGCATAGATATATTATATATACAATAACTCGTTTTTCGTTAGGAAGGACTATGTGTGTTGTAACAGACAATGTGGGTTGGGTGTTGGAAATTAAAGGTGTGTTCTAAAGGCCCTCTCAAAGGTAATTGCAATAGTACAAACATCTCAGTCTTATGTTAACCCATATAGTTCATGTGTTTGAAGCTTGGTTATAACAGCTAGAGTTCTTTAATAATTTCAAGTAGTAAGAGAGGCAATCCGAAGTTTACACATTTGTTTTAAAGAAATGCTAAATGAAGCACTAATTAGATAGAAATTCTGCCACACATCGAAGCACCACAGGTTTATCCACTATGTACTTATAAGAAAAAGAAACGTTTATAGATTGATCTTAAGATCAGGTCTTTAAGGTGTATTAATTGAGATAATCAGTGTCTTGTCCGTTTATCGAAGCCCTATACCTGATGTACACAAATTTAATAAGCGTAAATAGGTCGATAGGGAAAAGTGGATTTATCAAACGTCGACGGCAGACATGTAGTTAGCACTACACATACGCATTATATATCAGGTCAAATTCCCAATTAGGAAAATCAGTACATGTGGGAAACTTTAATAGCTTCCCAGTTGACATTTCAGAGGAATAACAATCTAACAGAAAGACATCCAAAACTGTCCACTTGCAGATGGAATAGCGCAGAAAATTGAACTTTTGAGATTTGAGTGAATACGAAAACGAATTTCCCTTAGCATGGTAGTGTATTGAATCGCGGTCATGAATCGATCTGCTGTAAGGCATTTCCTGTATCGTTTTAACAAATCCCTGTTCTTAGATTAAATAGATGTTGTCACGGGTTGTTTTGTATCGTATACATATATTTATTGGTTGGTTAGGGCTGTATACATTTTAAATATTACATCGATAATGATTTGTGATTATACACAATAATTGAATTTACTGCTTAAACAAAACTTTAAATGCGCAGATGGCTGATTTCTCCTGCGCTGATAAAACTTTTAAGTTTCGCTGTTATAAAATAATAACATATTAAGTCGGCCTACCTTGATTTATAGCAGATCCTTTTCCTTGATGAGATACTGGACGTAAAGAGCAGACTTAGATGCCTGGTTTTTGACTGTTGGACTGGAGGAACCGCTGTTCTCGTATCGATCAGGATGTTGAGGAGGCACCGGAATGAAGGGATCAACAGCCGTTACACAGGACTATATCTGTAAAGAGGACACTGGGATATAGGGGAGGGATTTATTTCCCGGAATCAATGACGAACAACTCTCTAATGCAAGCGTTGTTATGGGCTCCCGCGTAACCATGGCATTCTCAAGGCCCTACCCTAAAGAATATATTGGTTTGACCAAACGCACGCGTTACGTATAGGTAAACGGTATTATTTTATGTTAGCAACAAGCCGATGGATAAGTAAACGAACACATTGTTATTAATTAGTATCAATGTTACGTTGATGAGTTTCGGTTTTAATCCAAAACCAATCGCCGTCCTTTGAATGAGCATCCTTGTCAGGATATATACCATTCGGTTATATTAACAACTGTCGATTTGTGAAATAAACTTCAATACCCTTCAGCCACAGAGAGAACCATTTAATTCAAAATCAAATGTACCAGTATGAAGTTGTCAACAGAGAAAACTAAAAGTGTTTTAGTTGTCAACATCCAACCGTTTACATCGAATATATACGCATGTAAAGTTGTTATAAAATTTTAAAATCCAGTTTTGCACATGACAAACAATCGATTTAATTTGTTTTCATACAAAGCCTACAGAGATCAGTTTGGTAGCGAACTATATATACAATTAACACAGAACAAAAACAATACAACAGACAAATAAGTAAACAAAATATATTTATTTCATTCTACCTTAATGAACATGTAAGTAAAGTAAATATATCGTCTGAAAATAATTATTTAAACAAATTATTATTTAGCAAATTAACGTTATTACTGGTTATATACGTATACATAACCAGGATATTGACCTAGTCTTTAGAAGAAAACCTTGTACATCTCTCGAGTACTTCACCAATGTGTCACACATTTTGGTATCCTTTAGTAAATTGTCAAGGTGTGGACCTTGTCGGAATGTCGAGTAATTTCTATACAGTGTTACATTATACAGGGAAGGTCTAATTGACCTTGATCTACTCTTCACTAATTGACACCTTTGGGGTGAATAAACTGTTCCTTATTCTGCATAGGCAGTTATGGTTTATTAACTGGTATCCTGTCTATGTGTTTAATGTTTTCATAGTCATGTATCTCTTCCTTTATTGCATCTGTCAGACCTTCACTAATAAGAAGATTTCCGTGAATCCTCCGTCAGCAGTGGACAAACACTGCATACAATTAATTGTAGTATGTTGTCTACCTCGTTCAACGTGTGTCTATGCTGTTGGTTACAATAGGAGATATTGGGCTGACTAACAACTAACTTCGGAGGCTTATTCTTATGTCTATGAAAGCTTTAAATACATAGTCCATTAAACTTAAGTTATTATGCTAGTTAGTATAGAAAATCAAATTGGACATCAATTGCAGCATTCAACTACAAAATAAAAGACATCCACAAAACGTGTGTTACATTGCGAGACGGCACAACAAATCCATAACGACCCCTTTTCCTATCACACACAACGTCATATAATTGCACAATTTGGTCTCCGCTATTCGAATACAATTTTATTGGTAATATTGTTAGCATAAGAGACCGTGTATAATAATAAATCTCTTTAGCTTATGTTTCGTTTGTCGCAAGAATGTCTTCATATAATTTAATACGAGGTATAAAGCTGATCATTAATGTATTTCAATAGCCTATATAATGTATGGCACATAGCCGTGCTCAAAATGGCTTCAAAATTACATTTTATATACTCTTAATCAATGCGATATAAATTGATCTTCAGAAACTCCGCTGTAGCCCAATTCTACATGTACAGTACATATATAACAGTTACTATTATTTTCAACAAAGAATTTGGTAGTATTTTATTAAAGATACAAATAAATAAAAGGTGCCAATAAATATTGATTTTATGGTAGTGCGAGTGTATACCAATGAACTAGTATCGAAATATCAAATTTCTCCACCTAATACGTTTAATTAAATTCAATCCTGATGATCTGGGGTTACCGCGTAAAAACTGAACTTTTGTCTCCTGCGATAAGTCCCAGACAGTGTGAGAGTTGAATGCTCGCAATTTTAACGAAGCGACGAAGCTCAGAAGCAGTGTCGGATTTATTCATCCTAACCACATATGCGTCGTAAAGAAAAACGCTCAGGACCTGTGTGTTTCGTGTTGGCCATTGACCTGTCTCGCCTCATTTGTGTTATTACCTCCACTATGCTTTACGTACGATTGCCATACTTTGCAATAAGCCACTTAGCGACAGCCAAGAAAATAGATCTGTGTGATTGTCCACCTGCACAGAGAACTATTGCAATAAACTGCCATATTTTGACTAGAAAATGTCAAGCATTTCTGTTTTGTCTTAATTCGGTGAATGTTGGATTATGTAATTGCTATAGTTGCTTTGACCAGGAAATAATCAATGAAGAATATCATCGGAATTGTGAGGAACATAATCGATGTAGAGCCTTTATAAACATAACAAAAGGGATCTTTAACAATATCTGGAACACGCTAAAGACTACTTCACAATAAGTCATCTGTTTTGTGTGGCTTCCTCACAAACTAGAGTCAATGCTATAATGTTCAGGTTCTCTTTATACCGCGGCCAGTCAGCTGATCGCTCCCTGTGGCTGTGGACCAATACTCCCCGCCTACAGGTGCCTCATCTCCACACCGCCATCATTGGCTAACATATTGCTTTTGTAGACCGACTGTGTGGATCAGAGAAGCAAATGGTAATGATGTATCACGCATAGATGAACACTTAGATGATAGAACTTATAATACAATGATGAACAATGCATGATGAATAAGGACCAGGACAGACATTAGTCCGTGTTAAGACCGGTCTCTTCCCCGTCGGTGAATCTGTAAAGATACAAAACATTCCACGTATTGACTTAGTTATTAGAAGCGCACTTTCATAATAGGCTTGGTTCTGTATCGTTGATACCTTAAAGACAAATTAAGCTATCGGTATTGTAATTTTCCACAACTATAAAGCTATTAAATTGTCGTTTTGAATAATTATATCTCAATTATGTAGATTATTAAACAGAATTCTATCAAACCTGTGCGCAAAAGCATTCGATGTTATTGATATAAATTATCATTTCGTAATTTTGCCTTATCTCTTTGGCAAAACAAATGGATCCTTACATAGCAAAAGTACAGTCACTACCGATTCATTTAATCCCGCTAGAGGAATGCTCAAAATAAAAAATAAATAGCTCTTTACTAAGCAATTGTAATAAAACGTCTAACCTTTTTATATGAGTCAGGGGACATCAACTCTCTGCCTTATGCGTGGTAACGTTAACAATCTGTAAGTAAAATGCATTGATTGATTGATTAATCGATTGATTGACTGATTAATTGATTGCTTCATTGATTGATTGCCTGATTTATTTATTTTAACAATCCCATTTCGCCACGAAGAAGGTATTTTAAGGTATACATATGTTTAAAACTTAAGAATAAAGCAATCACATTCGTTTAGTAGTTTGACAAAAATTATACATATATTTGATCATCCGTAATTTAATACCCATATGACTCACTTTCTCACATTGCTGTTGACACTTCTCCGTTTCACGGATCTCTTCCAGCCTTGCAACTGTTTGCAGTAACAGCTCTGTGGACTCATATATCTGTCAACAGAAATATACACCCATGTATACACTCAACGCGTCATTTAAACTGGTCCCATTAAACAGGTTTGAACATTGCCATATTGCAAATATCTTTGTAAAGAAGGTAATAAGCAACAAACTTTCCTTTTCCGATTTTGACGATGATATTTCAGAAGAGTAATCTTGTGTGTGCGGAAGGGGAGGGGGGGGGGGATGAAAAATTATACTGAGGAAAAAAACGACCTGGCTTACCTGCATAGCCATTTACAATCTACTTGAGTTTGAGCGTCAGCACCCACAGCTGTCAGAATGATCAGCGTCATCAACATTATCGTACCCATTGTTTTAGTTTAACCTGTAAAAGAAAAATATAACGTTGCTTTATATGCAGTGTGAGTTCGCAGACATTGAAACTCGTGCGTCTAACTGATATTGAGGTTGTTTAACAAGACCATGGGTATTACGTTACAACAAATATTGGGTAATTCTACTAATTTATCAAAATTACGAAGGTAAGTAAATAATAATTAGCATAGCTTCATGCATTGTAAGTTCGAAGTTTTATGAAGGCAACGTTTAGCTCTCTATTCGAGAATGCATGCGAATGATCTTAAGGTAGATAGACTTAACTGCTGGGTTAATATCTTTTAGAAATTACAATCTATATATAAGTTTGGAGTATTAAAATAACGTACATAGGGTCGCACACCTACATGGTTTTATAAACTGAGAAGACGTCAACAAAACCAAATGCTGTTGTGACAGTTTATCTGTTTATGTGACCCTACAGTTCTGAACAGTACAAGAGTGGAATTACAGGAAGTGCATATTGAGAGAAGTTTTACATATTTACAATAGTTTTAACACATCTATTTTACAAACACTGCCTCTTGAAGCGTCTTTTTTTATTTCTCTTGATTCATTTACCGATTCTGCCATCATACATAAAATAAGAAATGACGGAATACATATGTGTTCTTCAATCCAATAGCATGCCCATCTCACCAAATAATAACGTTGATAATCAACAAACAAATAATCTGTATATCTGAGCATGCCCAATCAGACCCATTTAACATTTTGTTAGTTTCAACTACAACAATTTATGCAATCGGTACGTCATTGGAATTGGCAGTTAAGACCAATTTTATAGAAATGATGCATGATACAGAGAGTGTGTTATTAAGATAGTAACACAACGAATTCGGATGGAATCAAATAAAGGAAGAAGAGCAATTAAATGTTTTAGTTGTGCCGTTTAGAATGAGAAAGCAAAATTCGCAGAAGTGCACGACCTTATCTGATCTATTCTAGCCCCAGGTTATCCGCTGGTAATTCTTGTAATGAGGATTTTAACAGAGGTAAAAATGATAGCGAATCTGTCTGGTAATTAATTGTACTAATACGATGGATCAATAATACATGTATGAGACTTGTTTATGTAAGAGTATAACATGTCAGTGCAAATTAAGTCTTGATTAATTTCATTTACGTCCTAGCTAACAATCAAAAGAGTTACAAATGTAACTAATTCATCAGTCCGGAACACACCTGAGTGTTTTGAGATTTATCCTTATGTTATATGCAAAATTAGATGCTTCTGATTCCTGGTTATTCGTTGATGAAACATTGATATAAGTTACTTTACAATAATTTTAAAAAACAGCCAAATGCACAATTATCATAAACTTTCTCATTCAGTTAAAGACTAGTTGAATGTGGCAAACCCAAATTACATTGTACATTTATAAACACAGTACAGAAAGTAATACATGCTTATGATTACTACGTTAACACTTTCCATTAAGTGTCGTCTACACACATTGTTGCGGCCTTGAGGTAGCTCTCCACCCGCCTAAAGATATTGTTGCGTCCTCCACATAACCCTCAACCCGTCTACACACATTGTTGCGTACTGGACATAACCCTCAACCCACCTACACACATTGTTGCGTCCTCCACATAACCCTCAACCCGCCTACACACATTATTGCATCCTCCACATTGTCCGTCTATATGTAGGCTCAATATTAATACAGCACAAAATGTGTGTCATGGTTCACACAACCGAAAGTACTCAGCACCAGAATTACAGCAACATGGCTAAATGTTGTTTCTTTAGGTTAAATTTAAATGAAAATAGGTAACTAGAATGTTTTAACACCTCACAAGCCCAAAACAGAATTCTAATCAAGCTGGTATATATAGAGAGACCTGCAATTTTTTAGTTCTCTATTGTTGTGAAAAACATATCGGCAAATAATGTTCTGAATTTCCAATTCATGCGACGCACCTTGCCACTGCATATAAACTAGAAGAATATATATATACTTTACCATATATTCTGAATATACATGGATTGAAGTATAATTATCAAATTTCAGTGTCTAGAATTTTTTAATTGAGAGAGTATTTCTTTCGCAGTAAATTTGACTTCTTCGCTGTATTTCTTTCGGTCTTTAAATTAACCTCAACTTTAACATTTAACCAGAAGTTATTTTAGCTTCTCTAGAGAAATGTCATGCTATCCTGTGACCGGTATGACTTATGTGTAGTGCAGTGTTTAACGGGACAAATGACACCAGGCAGTTATATTTAGATCACAAGCTTAAAATAGACACATAAAGAGGATAAAGTATTAGACGAAACCCATGCTGTGCTTACCTCTTATTGTCTTAGAGTTGGTATATCAGGTTTCTAATGCAAAATGGCTCCAATTAATTAACTTCTGCCTTGTAAAAAAATATGTCCAATCGTGGTTATCACAACTCAAAGGCTTAGCGACATAGTTAAATTAATGTCTGATCACACTTCCCGTTGATAAATTATATTGCTTTTTCCTTGCTATTTCAAGTATTTAAAACGCTTTAATTTATTACACGGGCGACACCATATATGGACATTTTCCAACAGTCCTTTTTGTTACAAACGCTTACCTAATTAAGTTTGGAAATTATCATGCGTACTAAGTCCGATAACTGTGTACGATTTGCCAGCTGTTCATATTTTATTGAATCCATGCTAGTGGCGATGAAAGGTGGATAATTTAATTTTGCGATAAGTACCCTTAAAAGAACATAGATCCGTGGGCAATGTACACGTGGCGACAGTGTTACATGGCACAAGTACAGACTTATGCGCTATACGAAACTGACAGGAAACGAGCTCAACAGTTTAATGACTCTTCAGTTTCATACTTTGTTATATATTATGTCAAAACCCGGGTAATTCCACAAAATAATGATCACTTGTTCCATTTAAATTTATTGCTATACATTAGGCATACCTGAGAGACTTGTGTAGGCGTACATCAAAAGGAAGAAACGAAAATACATTAAGATATGAAAGTATGTTACTGTTATAAAACTGTATGAAGAGAATGACAGATGTTACGTTTCCTTATTAAAATTCACCCTCAAAAAATATCAACAGTGCATTAAATGCAAAGTAAACAAACGCAGCCAAAAAAAAAACATGACGCATACAAGAAATTAATTTGTTATGGCAATCGACTTAACTGCATACGATACAAACTTAACAGTTGAAATTGTCAATTTATATATTTACAGAAGTCTTAACTTTTAAAAAACTAAAACAACGTTATAGAATAAATTATGCCAATAAAGGGAGTACATTACAGACACACCCTTAAACAAAGTCTTTGGAAAGAACGATATTGTACCACTATAACATTTTTGTGGCAGATGGCTTTTATGGACGGATGTTATACTATTTCTGATGAAATGCATTATTGACAATCATTAAGCGTTCATGTTCTTGCAATTTGTCTAGGGTTTTAGACAAAAGTCCTTAAGAACGCTTCTCAATAAAAAACAGCTTCTCCAAATTTATCATTGGATTTCTGGAAGTAATTGTACCGCTTTCCAATGGTAACCCATATCAAAAATATATAGTTGTACCATCTATCAAATGGAATGTGGGCATTGAATACCCTTATGGCGATGTGAATTCATTTCTTACAGATCGTTGTAGAAATACCATATATAACTAGTGTATGGTGTTATGGTGAAATAACATCTAAATTATTACTGTATGAATTACATAATAATTAAAACTTAATGGGTTTTCAACTTCTTGTTAAACGCGAAGTTTCAGTGCAGATACTAGCACCGTTTTCACGACTGAAATTCACACTGAAACGTTGCGTATCAATTAACCAGAAATTGAAACCCATATAGTATTATTTATTGTTTTGTCATTATAGCTTCTAGCAGCCCCAGAAAAAAAGTATGGATAACATAGTCAATTATGACGGTAAAAATAACATCCTGGCATATTGTGGTTGGAATATCATCTTAATTAAGGTGATATGGACACTATTCTAAACGGTGTAGCTAGGAATAACTTCATAGCTTTCGATGATAAGACGAATATGGTACATTTAACCAATATTTATAATCGTAATAATTGTTATAAATACGTGAAAGAAAAAGACTTACCTACTCAAATACTAATGGTGCTCGTTCTACATGCATTCTTAGTAACATGTGAGTGCATTCTGTGCACCTCGTTTTTATAGACTTAGGAAGGTGTTTTTTGTGACACACCATCGACTAACTATGGTGCCGTAAACATCAGTGTCTTACACGGCCATCACGGACAGATCGACACGCTAAAGTTAGAAACATCTACGGGGCCTTTGGAAATGTCAATCTACACCCTATATCCGAGTAGCACTTTAACTTAAAATAAAGGTTGAATTGGTACAAACACAATCAAATGGGACTTAGTAACCCCGAAGGCGTCGCCTTCTATAATTACATGTTTAACCAAAAGTGTCATTTCCTATCGGTTTATGTCTTAATCGGTTAAAGGATTTGTTTTTTATTATCATTATTTATATCAATATTCACTTCACGCTTTACTCATAAAACAGCTTGACACTCCAATTAGTGAAGGAAATCATATTCACCCAGGACATAGACAAAATTTCCATTGAATAATTTAATTATTGTGGAACCGCTTCCTTATATATCCGTCAAGCATATTTGTTTTGACTTGTAAACCTCTTCATTGTCTGTCAAGCAGATTTGCTTTTATTTGTGAACCTCCGGTCCCATTAGTAAGTCAATCATCTTCGTTTAGATTGATTGATTGATTGATTGATTGATTGATTGATTGATTGACTGATTGATTGATTGATTGATTGATTGATTGA